>NW_020716661.1:7153390-7163390 GCF_900518725.1 Notechis scutatus | reverse complement strand
TCTATGGGAACAATTATAAACTTTCCATAATCAATTCCCCCCCTCTTCACTTATATTTTATAAAACATTGACTAATGAAAGTGTTCCCATTCCTTCCTAATTCAATTTTCTCATTTATTTCATTTACTTTGTTCACAAACATTTCACTAAGTTACACTAACCATTCTATCCCTCATTCTAATCATATGTTGTTTCCAATTTTCTAAAATTATTTCTATTTCAAATATAACAACACAATCTCATGTACCTTTACAGAATCCCCCTTTCAGTTAGATTTTCACCCATTATCTCTAAATAGGTCCTGTTTCTTTATATCTTGCTCCGGACCTTTGTAACTTCTTTTCCTTTCCTTCTTCCCTCTCTTCTTCTCCCTCCCCTTTTTACCCCTTTGGCTCTCTACCTCTCCTTCTCTCTTCTGTATTCCCCTTTTCTGTTGCTTTCCAGTATTGTACTTATTTTTCTTCCGGTTTGAAGGGCTTCAGAGACAGACAGGAATCCGCGATTGTGCACGGTTTCTGCCTGGGCTCGCCGCTGGAGTGCCCCGAGCCGGCTGGTTTCGGGGCTAAGCCACCCCGTAGAGGTGGTGAAGAGGGGGGAAACCGCCAGCAGGGTCGAGGAGAGCTGCATCTCTCCTCCTCAGCTGGTCAAACTCCCTTTCCCGAAGGCGGTAGGAGCGGTGGTCAGAAATGGCCACCTCAAAGAAGTACTCAACTGGAAAAGAACGTGCAGGAGGAAGATAAGAAGTGAAAGTTTTGGCTGACTGGGCTAAGTTGAAAAAGCAATAACCAAGGTACCCTGGAATTTAAATTTTACAAGAAATAACATCGCTCCCAAAGAAGAGTTTGGGAAAGGTTTGGCTTTTTTTTTTCCTTCTCTCTCCTTCCTTATATTGACAATTAAGAATAAGAAATTGGAAAAATCCGCTTTGGCATCAATAGGCAATTAAGCTGAAAATATAACTAAATGCCAAAGGGACAATAAAGATTTCTGGACATTAAAAACTTTTTCTTCTATAAGCAGGAAGGGAGAGAAAAAGAATAAGGGCAGGATCTGGAAGAGGGAGGAGACTGCCTGGACTTTAAAAGAATCTAAAGTAAAATTTCAACAAGACTTCTAAAAGATACATTTTAACTGAAACTTTACAACTAAATAGTAACCCCAGGAAGAGAAAGTGGGGGAAAAAAGAAAGAGCAAAAAGAAACAGTTTGTATGTATTTGGACTACTTGGTGACTTTTGGATTTTTGGCTATTATATTTGAATGACTAAAATCAATTGGGTGGTTGTTTAAAAATTTCTACAATGGCATTACTCTTGGATGAATTGAAAATGGAACTTTAAAAGTACAAAGAAGATGCACAAGAAGGGAAGGGTTCCTTTGGCTTCGTTTTTCAATTCTTAGAAATGGAGATTTGGAACTATGAGAAACAACAAGAAAAGACTGCAAAACAAGAAGACTGGGACAAAGAAGAAGCCATCTTTAATGAACAAGTAACTCTATGTGGTGAAGAAAAAGGAAAGGGGGGAAAGAAGATGGAGAATTTAAGACTTAAGAAAACAACCAAAGAAGAGAAAAATGATTTTTTTTCTTGTTATTTATATGTTGGACTTTTGTTGCAAGTCTTTGTTTGTTCTGAGCCTTTGACTTGGTCTTTGCAGATTCTGGCTATCTGTTGATATTCTGCCTTAGTTGTATGTCCTTCTTTCCATTTTTTGTACTTGTCCTTTTTTTCTTTCAATTTGCCAGAGAGATCTTTGTGCAGCCATGCTGGTTTCTTCTTGGATTTCTTTTTTTTCTTTCTCAGTGGTATTGTGCTGGTCTGGGCTTCTATAATTATACTTTTCAGAGTTTCCCAAGATTCTTGAGTTGTTTTTCCCTTTAGAATTTTCATCCGTGGAATCTTTCCCAAGTTTTCTCTGAGTTTATTAAAATCAGCTATTTTAAAATCTAAGACTTTGGTGTCATTATGTTCTATTGCTTGTGTTTGTGTTATGTTGAATTCTAGTATGACATGGTCACTCTCACCCAAGGTTCCTGCAGTTTCAACTCCCTCTATCACTTCTTCTTTGTTTGTAAGAATTAAGTCCAGTATGGCGGTCCCTCTAGTTCTACCCTCTACCTTTTGGACAACAAAGTTGTCAGCTAGGTTGGTTAGGAACCTATTTGATTTCTCACTTGGTGCAGAATTAGTTTTCCAATTGATATCAGGATAATTGAAATCCCCTATTACTATTGTAGTGTGTTTCCTGCACGTTTGTTAGTTGGTTGGCAAAAAGGTCATCTATTTTTGGTGGGTGGCCTATAATATACACCCATGGCCATGTCATTCTTTTTTTCTTTTATACTGACCCATATACATTCTAGGAGGTTTTCATGCATTTCTGTAGCAATATAGTGGTCCTTTACATATAGTGCAACTCCACCTCCTCTTTTATGGGGTCTAGTTTTTTTAACAGTGTGTATCCTTCTACCAGTATGTTCCAATCATGGGTTTTATCTTTGTGTAATTACAACTATATCATATCTACCTTCATGTATTAGTAGTTCGAGTTTACAATGTTTGTTCCCCATACTTTGTGCATTTGTGCACTTGAGATCTTTATGTCTGACACTGTGTTTACTGTCTACATAACATGTGTTGTGCCTGACTGCCCCTACTTTCTTGCCACCTGTTTGATTAGTGCACATAGTGTGGCACTCACTATTTATTGGTTGGTTTTGCTTGACATCAAGGTTGGTAATCTTACCTGCACAAACATCTATGTTACATGCACTGGTAACCATATTAATTTTAGATTGCTTGAAATCCCTCTGGATATTACTCACATCCTTGGATATTTGGTGTCCCTGACTTATGGCATCTTTGACAGAGGTGCTAGTGCTGGATTGGTATGTGTGTGAATACACTCTTCCCACCCCTGTGCTCTTGAAATGTCACCAGTATTAGGAGAATTAATGTTGCTGTAATTGGCAATTTCTTTATCATCGGGAAGATATCTCCCTTTAGGAATAAGCGGAGTGGCTGCCATACAGGCAAACATAGTGTTGTGGCTCAGAGGTTTGAGCCTGCTTTGTCAGAGGTCGAGGACTTGGTAAATGAGGAAGAGGAGGATTTGGCTCTGAGGTTTGAGCCTGCTTTGCTAGAGGACACAGACTTGGACGGTGAGGAAGGGGAGGATTTGGTTCTGAGGTTTGAGCCTGCTTTGTTGGAGGATTTGGAATTGCCTTCCTCCCCAGGACTGTGCTCCTTGACAGGATCTTCCCCCCTGATTGTGCCTCAGGTGTCGGCAGATAATCAGGAGCCTCTGACTGAGGATCAAGCCGAGGAATGCTGGTTTGATGCAAGGCAAAGACGCAGGCAAAAGCATGAAATGCAACGTAAAAAGAAAGGACAAATCAGAAACTGAGATGAGAGACTGACACGCCCCACAGGGAATAAAAGTGGGTGTGTTAGCTCTGGTTTCTTTTTCGGGACAACGTGTTAATTTGTGAGAGAAGCTTCTGCATTTTTCCTGTGTGTGGCGTCAGCTTGTGATTTATACTTTCTTATCGGACTTGGCAGACAGCTGGCGTGAGACTGCCAAGAATGTTTTCGGATTAAGGAAGTTAACCCTGTAATTACTGGACTTGCCTGCTTATTTGTGTTTCAGTTGGAAATTTGGACTTATTACTTTGTCCAGGTGAGACATAACACATAGCTGCATTGAAGGGGGGAGGGGGTTGCCTGGAATGGGAGCGCTCACCCCATGTGCAGAGCAAAGGAGAACAAGAAGTACAGGACCAGATTACCAAACTCATCTAAGATTCAAGGGATGGGTTCAGTGGTGGGATTCAATTTTTTTTACTACCGGTCGTGGGTGTGGCTTAATTTGTGGGTGTGGCTTGGTGGTCATGTGACTGGGTGGGTATGGCTTGGTCACATGATCAGATGGATGTGGCTTTGTGGCCACATGACTGGGTGGGTGTGGCTTTGTGGCCATGTGACTGGGTGGGCATGGCCATGTGACCATGTGACTGACAAACCAAATAGAAGTGGTCCTCACTTAATGGTCGGTTGCTTAGCAAGTATTCTAATTTATGACTGATCTCCCCAGAGCTACTTGACCTATTTTTGGAGTTTTGAGTTTTGACAGCCATACACACACACACACACACACACACACACACACACACTTCTAACCCTGCTATTCTATGATTCTGTAAGGATCTCCTGCTGGAGGAGGGGGTTGGACTAGATGATCTCCGAGATCCCTTGCAGGCCAGCCCTAGATTGCTGTGCTGCTTCAAAAAGTCTTCTGAAGCCAGGGTTTGTGTCCTTCCTTCCTCTGCTTTTTTTCTCTCTCCTTCCATGTATTTATCTATCCATTCATACATCTCATTCACTTTCTCTTCCCTCCCTCCCTCTTTCTTTCTTTTCCTTTCTTTGTCCCTTCCTTCCATCTCTCCCTTTCTTTGTCTATCCCTTTTCTTCTGTTGGCTTCCTTTCTTTTTTCTTTTTCTTTTCTCTTCCTTTTCTTTCTTGTCTCTCTCCCTTCCTCTCTCATTCCCTCTTTTTCTCTCTTTCCCTCTGTCAGCTGGTGCTCTGTTCAAATTCCAAGAAAGAAATACTTAGACTCTTGTAATTAGAGAAAAGATATCTTTTACTGGAAATCAGTGGTAGCAACAAGAAAATTCTGAATCTGGGGAAATAGGCACGTACATCACATATATCAAGGGAGTGAAATGTTCCCACCCCCAATAGTTCAAACGGTTCTTCCAATTAAAAGTTGTGAACTTCATCATGTGGACATCTCCAGGTGGTGATGATTAGTTGACCTTGGCTTACTCAGATAAAGGCTTGCAGTTGCGCAGAGAAGAGAAAGCTAAGCAGGAATCAGAAACCCTCCCCAGTTTATACAATATCAGTTAGTAACACTTTCAGCTCACATCCCATACATTTCCCCTTCCACCCCCCATTACTCATGACAGCCAGAAAGAAGCAAAGGAAAGGAGGAAGATCTTGAAGGCTGACATTCGGCCCTCCTAGAA
The DNA here is from genome assembly GCF_900518725.1 of Notechis scutatus. The sequence continues at coordinate 7,158,363 of NW_020716661.1, read as the reverse complement.
AAAAGACGTTCGTCCTATAAAAGAGGGACATATAAAAGGCACGACTTAATAACCAGTGAACATAAAAGAGACACGTATCTAGGGTTTATCAGGATAACTAGAACGAAATGCTCTGACAAGCCTAGGGGCTCTAACATCTTTTTCATTGACCCACTCAGCCTGGGACGAAGGAAAATGCTTCCAAGCAACCAAATATTGGAGCCGACCCCTCCGTCGTCGAGAGTCTAGAATTTCTTTAACTTCAAAATGTTGTTTGCCGTCAATAAGCAATGATACAGGAGGGTCGGTCTGGATCGGTCTTAGATCAGAAGTATATTCAGGTTATATTCAAACTAACGTGGAAAACTGGGTGAATTCGTCGAAGGCTTTTAGGTAATTTCAATTGGACTGTCACAGGGTTTACAATTCGTTCAATTGAGAAAGGACCAACATACTTAGGACCAAGTTTCTTTGACTTTTGAGTGGTTTCTAGATATCTGGTGGACAAAAAGACTTTATTGCCCACTTGATATGGGTTTTGTGGAGTCCTCTTTTTATCTGCAAATTTCTTATGAGCCCGCTGTGCATCATCCAATGCTTTACGAGCGACTGCCCAATTAAGCTGGAGTTGTCATTCATCTAATGACTGAATACTAGGCCTCTCACGAGGGAGTTCAGGTATGGGTACAAAGTCTTGTCCCAATGCCACCTTGAAGGGGGTAAATCCAGTACTACTATGGATAGAATATACTCTGTTATATGCCACTTCAGCGAATGGCAATAGGTCAGTCCAATTATCTTGCTGATAATTTATGTAACATCTAAGGTACTGCTCCAATATGGCATTAGTTCTCTCACAGGCCCCATTGGTTTGGGGATGGTGGGCAGAGCTTAATCCCTGGGCGGAGCCCAATAACTTCAGGAACTCCCTCCAAAAGTTCGAGGTAAATTGAATATCCCTGTCAGAGATTATGCGTTCAGGAACTCCATGTAATCTATAGATATGCAATATAAACAGTTTAGCAGTTTTTGCAGATGGAATCTTCGAACAAGGTATGAAATGTACTTGCTTGGAAAACAAATCAGTTACCACCCAAATAACCGTGTTTCCCCCACTTTCGAGTAATTCCACTATAAAGTCCATAGAGATTTCTTTCCACGGAGCCGTTGGTCTACCCACATTTTGTAACAACCCTGCTGGCTTACCAGCAGGTCTCTTGGCTGATGCACAAATAGAACAGCTAGCCACATAAGTTTCAATGTCCTTCTTCAAAGTAGGCCACCAGAATTGCCGCTTAACTAGGTGTAAGGTTTTCACGAATCCAAAGTGATCAGCCGCTTTAGAATCATGAGCTTGTTGTAAGATTTGGCTCCTCAGTTTCTCTGGCACATACAACTTGGCTCCCACCCAGGCCAGTCCATCTCTAACTGTACAGTTATTCGAATGAGCCAGGAACCAATCATCCAGTTTTAGAGCCTCCTTTAATTGTGCAGTCAAATCATTCGATAGATCCATTTCCTTCTTCTTCTTTTGGGCTCTAGTAACTACTGGAGCTGCCAACTGTTCGGTTGGGACAATCGGCCGTACTATTTCCTGGCGAGCACTATTATATTGAGGTAGTCTAGATAGAGCATCTGCCATGAAGTTCCTCCCCCCTGGAATGTACTTCAATGAAAATTAAACCGCTTAAAGTACTGAGCCCAGCGAACTTGTTTGGGGGACAGCTTCCAAGGCGTTTTTAAGGCCTCTAAATACTTATGGTCGGTCCACACCTCAAATGGGTGTTTTGCTCCTTCCAAGAAATGTCCCCAAGTCAGTAGGGCCCAACGAACTGCAAAAGCTTCTTTTTCCCACATGGCCCACCTTCTTTTGGTTTCAGATAATTTACAGGAGGTATATGCACAGGGTTGTAAAATCCCCTTCTCATTTATTTGCAGCAATACTGCTCCAACTGCCACATCACTCGCATTGGCTTGGATTATGAAAGGAGCGTCCATGTCCGGGTGCTTTAGCACTGGTTCAGCAGCAAACAGTCGTTTCAGCTTTTCAAAGGCCACCTGACATTCCATGGACCACTCCAGTGGCTTACTAGGCTTTGGTTTCACCCCCTCTTTGGTTTTTAGGAGGTTTGTGATAGGCAGTGCTATCTTTGCAAAAGCCGGGATAAATTGTCGGTAAAAGTTGACGAATCCCAAGAAACTCTGAAGTTGTTTTCTGGTGCGTGGGGGGGGGGGGGGTCCAACACGGCACGCACCTTCCCTGGATCCATTTCTATGCCCTCATGTGAGATGCGATACCCCAAATAGTCAATTTTCTCCTGATGGAACTCACATTTGGACAATTTATCATACAATTTAGCGGCTTGGAGTTTCTCTAAGACTGACTGCACTAGTTTCACATGTTCACCCCAAGTCTCCGTGTAGATAAGGATATCATCGAGGTAGACCCAAACCCCCTTGTATAAATGTTCATGTAAAACCTGATTAATCATCTGCAGGAATACTGCTGGGGCCCCCTGTAGGCCAAATGGAAGAACACGGAATTGGAAACAACCTATCGGGCAGTTAAAAGCGGTTTTCCATTCGTCCCCTTCCTTAATTCGAACCCGGTAGTACGCTTCTCTCGTCGAGCTTCGTAAAAATTTTCCCCTTGGCCAGGTGGGCCAGCATGTCCTTCATCAGGGGGAGGGGTACACGTTTTCCACGGAAATGGTGTTCAGGTTTCTGTAATCAACACATAAGCGAAAGGAGCCATCTTTCTTTTCACAGAACAGTACTGGGGCCGCTACCCGGGGTCTAGCGGGCTGGATGAAACCATGTTTCAAATTTTTATCGATAAACGACCGCAGCTCCTCTAATTCCCGCGGTGTCATCGAGTACAGCTTCGGTTTCAGGAGTTTCACCCCAGGTAAAAATTCAATACTACAATCTGTTGAACGATGAGGGGGCAGCTCATCTGAGGCCTTCTCACTGAATACGTCCTTTAAGTCCCAATATTCCTCCGGAATTTTCTCCTCCCCCTTCAGTTCCACAGTGCCCGTGGAAGCTAGGTCAATAGGATTCTGGAGTTTCCGTTGAGATTGCCCCTCCCCTTCCAGGGGCTTGTCGGTACATATACACAATGACCTTCTTCTCCAATTGACGTGGGGTTCCATTTCCGGAGCCAGGGAAATCCCAATATTAGTGGCTGTTCCATCCCAGGGGCCACAATAAAACACAGAGTCTCGCTATGCTTCCCCATCATCATTTCTATGGATTCCATTATGAAATGTGCAGGCCTGCCCCCCGCCACTGATCCATCCAATTGGCAAAAGGCTATGGGCATTTTCAAAGGTTTTAGTCTTAAGCACCATCTTCTGTACTAGGAGTCGTCTTCCGAATCGACGTCACTCTCTTCAGAGGAGGTCGGAGTTCCCACCCCCTCCCCCTTCGGATGGGCGACCTCTACAACCTCCCCTGTCTTAAGTGCCATTTCGTGAGGCTTCGCTGAGGTTTTTTCGGTTTTTGTTTCTCCTCTTGGCGCCCCCTTTGGTTCCAACTTGGCCCAGCAGTCTGCAGTGACCTTCCTTCCCACATCGGAAGCAGACAGTAGTCTTGATTCTTGCTGCCATCCCTCCCTTTAGGGGTTTGAAGGCTTCTTGAAGATGTGCGGGGGAGGGCTTGCTCCAACCAGAGCCTCCCCGGTGTCTGTTTCGGGTTAAATCAATTTCCACCTCTGCTGCCAGCACATACCACATCTGCAGATCATTGGGGTCTCTTCTGGCAATGCAGCTCTGGTATACATCTTCATTTAACCCATCTTTGAATGCTTCTATCAGGGCTACTTGGGACCAGCCTCGAATATGACACGCCAGCTCTCTAAATTCCTGGGTGTAGTTAGCCACTGATCTCCACCCCTGATTTATGGTCTTCATCCTAATCCTGGCCTTACGTTCCACCAGCGGGTCCTCAAACCTTGCCCGCAGCGCAGTCATGAACAGGTCATAATTCAACAGCTGGGGAGCATTATCATTATGCAAAGTCACCATCCACTTTGCAGCTGTTCCCTCCAGAGCCCTGGTAACACATCTAATCTTGGCTGCTTCTGAGGAGAAATCCCCTCCGTATTCCTCCATATAGCTCCAAACTTGTGCTAGGAAAAATCCCAACTCTTTGGGATCCCCCCCATATTTTACTTCCAATGGAGGCAACTTTGGCGTTCTACATCTTCTGGCAATTACTCCTCCCGCTGAGGGCCCCGGGGCTGCTGCTTGCTGTTGCACTAGCCCAGGTTGATTTATGGGGATGGCTGCTCTGCTTCTTCTGGCTGGGGCTGTGAGGTTCTCCAAGGGCCTCATTGATGAAGTGCCTGGCTTGGTTCAGTAAAAAGTCTTTCCTTTCCCTCTCTTGCCATGGCTCCTCTCCTCCATGCCGACGGGTGGTGGTGACTCCTGGAGGGGGGCCCTCCTCCGGATCCTTCCAGCCAAGTCCCAATGACCATTTGGGTGTCACAGCTGGGTTTTCCCCTAGGTTGAGCTAAGCAGGAAGATCTTGAAGGCTGACACCCTCTCTTTTTCTCTCTCTTTCCCCCCTCTCTCTCACCCCCTCTGTGTCTCTCTCTCTATGGCTCACTTTCTCCCCCCGTCTCTCTGTCTCTCTGTCTCTCTCTCTGCCCCTCTCCCTATCTTTCCCCTCTCTCTCCCTCACTCTCTCAAAGCTGTGGCTAGGCCAAGTGCTCTTTGCTAGTTTCATTTCTTTTTTTTTGGAATCAAGACTGGCTGAACAAGGATCGCCAGCTGTGCTGGAAGTGTCCCTTTGGTGACCCTTCTCCTCCTCGCATGTGTATGCCACCCTCCTGGCCCCGCCATAGCCAGTGGTCGTGAGAAGAGGGGGAGGGGGACAAGGTCACCCGAAGAGACGCTTCCAGCATGGCTGGCGATTCTTGTTCAGCCAGTCCCTTCAGGCAAACCTTCTCCTCCTCCTCTTGTAACTGGTGACTGTGGTGGGTCTGGGAG
>NW_020716661.1:7125090-7145703 GCF_900518725.1 Notechis scutatus | reverse complement strand
AATGAACCACAAGACTCCTGCACATGCCTTAAATGCTACAAAACTCTGAAGGATAATGAAAACTCCATCAAATGTTCTCTATGTAACAAATACGCTCATCATGACTGCTTGGGATTACCAAAGCAAATGATTCAATACCTAGAATCATCCAATGAGTTTCCATATCTCTGCAAATCATGCAGACCCAAACTGACACAAAAATCATCACAATGACGTAATCCCCAATTATAACTTCAAAAAAGGCAACTATGATCTTATAGACAACGATCTCTCATCCCTTGATTGGCAATCTCTATTCACTGGATGCAATACTGTTGAAGACCATTACAACATATTTTTACTTGAAGTCAAAAGAGTCATCAAACTATATCTACCAACAACAACTCCCAAAACAAAACAAAGAACAGATTACCCATAACAATAAGGAAATTTCAATCCAAAAAGAGATCACTCTGGGGGAAAAACAAATCTGGTCACGTTGCAAATTTCAAAAGGCAATACAAAAATTTATGCCACCAGATAAAGACTGAATGCACCAATTATCACATTCAACAAGAGGAAAACCTTCTATGCACCAATTCCACCCACGCTTTTTACAATTTCGTAAACAACAAACTAAAAGACTCAAGGTCCATCCCACCCCTGATAGGACCTAATAGTAAAGACTGCAACGACGACACCATTAAAGCCAACATCTTTAACACATTCTTCAGCTCAGTATTTGTAAACACCAATGGATCATGTCCAGTATTTCCTAGCCGAACCACAGACAACTACAATGATCCAATACATATTGATTTTACAGAAGACAATGTTGAAAAAGCACTACGCAATCTAAAACCATCTCTATCTATTGGACCGGATGGAATAAGTGCCTACTTCTTAAAAAAGCTATCCACTGCCATAGCCAAACTTCTAAGCATAATCTTTGAAAAATCTTTAAGGACCAGCTCCTTGCCTAACCTATGGTCACAAGCCACGGTCATCCCCATCTTCAAAAAGGGAGACCCCAGCCTAGTTGAAAATTACAGACTAATCTCCTTATGCTGCATCACCTGTAAAGTCATGGAATCAATTATTAACCAATCCATTATCCTCCACTTAGAGACAAACAACCTACTCTCCAATAAACAATTTGGTTTCAGGAAAAAACTATCCTGTAATCTGCAACTCTTACACTGCAAAAACATATGGACTACACTACTCGATCAGGGCAAAGCTATAGATGCAATCTACATAGACTTCTGTAAAGCCTTTGATTCAGTGGTACACGACAAACTACTCCTAAAACTAAAATCTTATGGTATCTCTGGACAACTGCATAATTGGATAGAAGCATTCCTGTCAAACAGACAACAAATGGTCAAAATTGGGAGTGTCCTATCAAATTCTGTACCTGTCAATAGTGGTGTCCCCCAAGGCAGTGTTCTCGGACCAACTCTCTTCATACTCTACATAAATGACCTCTGTGATCATATTAAGAACAACTGCGTTCTTTTCGCTGATGATGTAAAGCTGTTCAATACCACAGACAATACTGCTACCCTTCAAAAATATCTTGACCATGTATCAGAATGGTCAAACAAATGGCAACTTCAAATCTCAACAAATAAATGCTCTGTCTTACATATTGGCAAAAAAAATCAGAAAATAAAATACAAGCTGAATAGTCAAGATCTTGTTGATGATCCATGTAAAGGACCTTGGAATAGTCATCTCTAATGATCTAAGTGCTAGAGCCCACTGTAACTACATAGCCAAAAAGGCATTAAGAGTTGTTAACCTAATCCTACGTAGCTTTTTATCTGGTAATATCACACTACTAACTAGAGCATACAAAACATTTGCTAGACCAATACTCGAATACAACTCATCAGTCTGGAACCCACATTACGTATCTGATATTAGCACAGTTGAGAAAGTCCAGAAACATTTCACAAGAAGAGTTCTCCACTCCTCTACTCGTTGTAGAATACCTTATGCCACCAGACTTGAAATTCTAGACCTAGAAAACCTTGAATTATGCTGTCTTCGGTCTGATCTAAGTATGGTATATAAAATCATACATTGCAATGTCCTACCTGTCAATGAATACTTCAGCTTCAACCATAACAACACAAGAGCACACAATAGATACAAACTCAAGGTTAATAGCACCAAACTTAATTGCAGGAAATACGACTTCAGCAACAGAGTGGTCAATGTCTGGAATACTCTACCTGACTCTGTAGTTTCTTCCCCAAACCCCAAAAACTTTAACCTTAGACTGTCTACTATTGACCTCACCCCTTTCCTAAGAGGTCTGTAGGGGGCGTGCATAAGCGCACCAATGTGCCTATCATCCCTGTCCTATTGTTTCTTTTGTTTTTCTTATATGTACCCATTTCATGTATTCATAACTATTTATATACTTATACCTATTATCTTGTAAGCAATTGACAAATCAAATAAATAAAATAAATAAATATTGGAAAAGAAGGAGTATGTCAGACATTGCAGTGGAGCTGGGACTGCTGCCAAAAGCGAACAAAGCTCTGGAGACTATCTACTCTGAAGGCCTTAAAATGGCTTGGACTGGAAAACTCAATTTTTCAATGGAAACTCCAAAATGGCACCATGTCCAAATAGAACATACTGATCTATTTATACTCTGGTGGCATGAATAGGAGATAGAAGAACAAAAAAGTGGACAAAAAATCAAGGCAAAAAGTTGTAGGTTAGGTCAAATGAGAACCTGTTCATCAGCATCTGAATGTAAACAGGATGTTATTTGACTCTCTGCACAGAGGATATGTTAGGAGAGCTGCATAGAAGAAATCTGAATTGAAAATGGCCCTGAGCACTATATTATGTTCATCCTGTATCTGTGTAATAGTAACTGTATAAATACATCTTACATCACAGAGTATATAATGAGGGTTCCCCCCCCCTAAAAACTGACTCTGTCATTCGAGTCCCATTGATATCTAAAGGTGCAAGTAAGCATTTTGCCCAAAAATTCATCTGACAGGCCATAGGAGCACATGATCATTAAAAAAAAATCCATCCTCCTTCAGAGTGAACCTCTTCATGGGAGGTTCAGACCAGGACCTGATGATCTTGAAGGCTGTAAGAGGGTGAGTTTTGAGGAGGAAGGGAAAGAAAGCACCAAATAGGATGAAAGCACAACCAAAAGGAGAAAGAGAAAGGAATAGGTAGAAGAAAACTGCTACCAGCCTTCTCTATTTATGCCTGAAAAATTCCCTCTACCTTCCCCTTAAACAGGCATGCCAGGTGGGAAGCAATGATGCTGGCTATAGTAATGAGAAAGGACTCCTAAATCTCCTATGCTGAGGTTGACTTCCTGACTTCCCTGTTAGACACCTTATCCCAGGTTAATTATTTCTGGTGATCATTAATTATTTGGGAGCCTGAAGCTTCAAAGGAGATGATTGGTTTTAAAGCTGTATCTCTGAGAGCTCTCTAGATGTGCCCAACATTTGCCTTCTGACCCTTTCAATTGCTTGTCTGTTCCCACTGTTCCCTCCTAAAGCAGCCATCACCTCTTTCACTTCTAATGATAATATCGCTTTCATGTCACATGCTAAATCTTACATATGCCCCACCTGGGCCTCCAATTGAAGACAAGGTGAAAATCATTTTTCTGAGCTCTCCTTGTCCCTTGGAATTAGTATCTCTCTTGGAAGAGAAGGAGGCAGTTAAGGATCCTAGTAGAATAGAGAATATTGCATGCCTGAAGGAATTGAAAATGTCACTTCTGGCTCACATTTTAATGTTAAATAACTGTCTAACACATCTGGTTGTTGGCTGAAATGTCAGATCTGTGCCTTTTCTGTAATTTTGACATCTGCAGTTCCATACTGCAGAAATTAATTAGGTTTCTACAGTGGTAGGAAATGCAGGTTCTCAGATTGTTACAATGAACGTGTGTCATTGAAGTAAATGGGGATACTCCAACAAGCAGACCAATTGTGCTGTCCAGACAATTTATAGGTAATGGGAATTGAGATAGTTAGTTAGGAATTGAGAGCTGTCCCATTAAGGGAATGCATCATGGTAAATGTAGTTAAGGCATCCTGGGAAATGTAGTCCATGTCATGTGGTCACATCTGTAATCCTGATGGGTTGGGGGAGGTTTGAGTGGCTTTGCAGAGGAAGTAGGTAGTAAAAATTCCTTGCATTCAGCTGTCTCCATAGAAACAGTGTCTCCTTCACCCCAGCAGCATTCTGGTGCCTCACCCCCTTGCTCCTTCATTATGGGGATGAAAAGATCACTATCCTTTTACACTATGAATTCAGCTATGCAAAGATTTGGACATTGAGATGAATCTCGATGTAACCGTGAGTTATATATGAGGATACCTGATGAACCAATAAAGAAACTTTGCATGGATGCCTTTGTAGAATTATCTGTCTGCCTTTATACATTCAGTCAGTAATTATAAAGGACAGAACAATAAAAGGATAGTACTAATCGAGACTCCCTCAGTAAAAGGAATATTGCTTATCTGGACTCCCTGAGTAAAAGAACAGAGTTCTGAAACTCCCTCAGTAAAAAGACAGTTAAGATGGACTCCCAAAAGTAAAGAATTATTGTTATATCTGAATCCCTGTGAAGATTAAAAGCAATTTGAATTCCTCTGACAAGAGCAAAAGTATATTGAAGCCAGGAGTGAATGTGCAATGCTAATCTGAGTCTCCTAAGTAAAGATATAAATTGTTTGAATTACCAGTGCAAGACTTTCTCTGTGCCTCTTTCTCTTCTGAGCAACAAACTTTGAAAGCCTGTTTGAATTGACAGGGAGGGAGCCAGAAATCCCATTCCTCAAGGGAAAAACAAATAGTATCCTGTTGGCTCTCTTTAAATTATTCTGTTTGTCTCTGCTGAATCAATGACTGTTCGCAAAAGGAGAGGGAATTGAGGCGAGAATCTGTAATATTTCCCCAGCCTTCAGCCACAAAGAAAGAGGAAAGGTTGGTTCCCTTTGTTCTTCGACAGGAAGGTGATAAAAATTCCTTGGATTCAGCTGTCTCCATAGAAATGGGCTGCTTGCTAGCTCTATAGTCATTGTCTTCAGACCCTTACAAATGCAGATGAAAGAGTCTGAGTAATCCTTTCTTTGAGTGGCTTTGCAGAGGAAGTAAAATTCCTTGCATTCAGCTGTCTCCATAGAAACAGGCTGTGATTCCCTCCACTAAAAAGGGAATTCCAACATTCAGCCACAGATTTAAAAGCAGGATTGCAGTTTGCCGTTTCTCTTTGCTGACAGAGCCAAGAGGAATTTTTCCTTTACTGAAACTAGAAGCAATCTAAAGTCAAAGGTACCAGTCTACATTATTCAGCAAAGGGAAATCACTTAAGCACAGTTGCACATGAAGTGTATAAAACCCTTTGATGGCTTTGCCTCTCTGCATAACTTACCAAAATCCAGTTTTTTCACAGCCCAACTGCCTGCCATTCAACTACTAGCTTGCACCACCATCTGGTGGTCCAGTGGAGAATTTCACAGGAATTTCTAAATTAATTCACTAGCTTGTAGCAACACCTTGCAACATAACCCCAAGGGTCCAGCACCACTAAGAGGCCAACCTGTGTACTGCACCAGTGTCTTCCAGACCTGTCAACGCACACTTCTAGTGGTCAACCACTGAATTTTACAGAAGTTTCTAAATTCAGCAATCCGCCTGCAGCACCGCTCAGAGTACTGAATTTTACAGAAATTTCTAAATTCAACCACATGCCTGCAGCACCACCTATAGCTGTGAATTTTACAGAAGTTTCTAAATTCAGCCACAAGCCTGCAGCGCCACCCTAATAGAAAAAAGGGAATTGCACGGAAAACCACTAAATTTTCCAAATTCACCTTTTGCCAATTTGAAGCATGGCAGCGTCTTCAGCCAGGACAGATGTCTCTGATGTACCAGAGGACTCGAACCCTCCCCCCATCCTCAAAGTGAATGTGGAGCCTGGTTCCCAAAACCCAGTTTTGGATTTATAAAAGACAGAACACCAATGTTTCAGCTTTTTTCAAGTCTATTTCTTGCAGTTTAGCAGGAATGTTCCTAAAGAGTCAGATGTCCCTTGCATTAAAATCTGGGAACAGTACTCCTCATCTGTTGCAGCCTAGGGGTGCTTCTCTATCTGTTGTGGCTCTAATATTTGTTGTTATTAGAGCCACAACAAATAGAAGCACCCTTAGGCTGCAACAGATGAGGAGTACTGCCTTACCAGGATGCAATGTGGGTGTAGATCAAAGGCATCTGTGGAACACCTGATCAGGTGTGAATGCACTAGGAAAGGACAATATCCATTGTGTCCTATGGATGAATTGCCACATGTAGCCTGTTTTATTTATATCTTGTTTTTCGGAACATCTTAGCACAAAAGACTATTAAAGCCTTGGCACATAACTTCATATAAATGGTTCATTTGGATCCATTTCAGTGCTTGTTGTTAAGAGAATATATAGCTCTCCAGATTTTTTGTAAAAATAGCAATTATTTTTATATGTTCATTTAAAGTAGCTTATGAAATGAAGGCTGCAGATTTTTTGAAGGCTTGGATCCCAGTTTTGTTACTGCATCTTCCAAAACCTAGGTAATTAACTCAAAATGTGAACATTTGCTTTCTCCAGCAAAACTTAGTCTGAGAAGTTCATAATTGGGAGAAAGCCCTGCAGACTTCTATAGAGTAGAACTATTCTATGTCATTGAATTATAGAACTACATATTCCTTTGTACTGTTATGATCCTTTTTATGGCATCTCACAAAGCCAAGGGCATTTTTGGATTTTCTTCTCTGAAATGAAAAAAACGTGCTTGAATTTGGAAGGGGGAAATCTTAGATCTTCTCTGTGAAAATATGCATGACTGTTTCCTTCTCAGCATTGTAGATATGACACTGGGGAAGGTGGGGTGGAGAGGAAGAGCAGAGGGCATGAAATGAGCAGATCAAAGAAAGTTGAATTTATGGAATTCCAAACCCTCCTGCTCTTTAAGTTTTCCCTCCAATGGGGAAAGTGGAATTTGCACTGGAAAAGAAATCATTCATGTACATGTACACACTCATACCCCAGGAAAAGGCTGAAGGGAGGGGGAAGCAACCTTGGAAACCAAGACTGAGAAGTTGCTCTTTGAACTAAAAGTGGAGAATGAGTAATGTTCTAAATCTTTTTACAGTTTGTACTTCAGTAAAATTATTCTCTAAGAAGAAGAGACAGAAGATGATATGAAAAATATGTAAAGTCCACATTGAGTTTCACCATAAAGAAACAACTTCAGTCAGTAAAGAGACAAGCCAGTCCCCTGCAGGATTCTTACAAACTGAACATTTTCAGAACAGATTTGGACCACCATGGAAAGGAAAGGAGGGTTCGATGGGATGTTGAATTTTTTCCTGATATATTTAATTCTCAATTTACAAACAGTGTGTCAGCTGGTGCTCCGTTCAAAATCCAAGAAAGAAATACTTAAGACTCTTGTAATTAGAGAAAAGATGTCTTTTACTGGAACTCAGTGGTAGCAACAAGAAAATTCTGAATCTGGGGAAATAGGCACGTACATCTAGGCACAATATATGTATCAAGGGAGAGAAATGTTCCCACCCCCAACAGTTCAAACGGTTCTTCCAATTAAAAGTTGTGAACTTCATCATGCAGATGTCTCCAGGTGGTAATGATTAGTTGACCTTGGCTTACTCAGATAAAGGTTTGCAGTTGTGCAGAGAAGAGAAAGCTAAGCAGGAATCAGAAACCCTCTCCAGTTTATACAATATCAGTTAGTAACACTTTCGGCTCATGTCCCATACATTTCCCCCTTCCACCCCCTGTTACTCATGACAGCCAGAAAGAAGCAAAGGAAAGGAGGAAGATCTTGAAGGCTGACATTCAGCCCTCCTAGAAAAAAAGACGTTAGTCCTGTAAAAGATGTTACTGTAATATAAGATGTCCTGAAATATAAAAGGCACGACTTAATAACCAGTTAACATAAAAGAGACACATATCTAGGGTTTATCAGGATAATTAGGATGAAATGCTCTGACTAGCCTAGGGGCTCTAACATCTTTTTCATCGACCCACTCAGCCTGGGACGGAGGAAAATGCTTCCAAACAACCAAATATTGGATCCGACCCCTCTGTCGTCAAGAGTCTAGAATTTCTTTAACTTCAAAATGTTGTTCGCCGTCAATAAGCAATGGTACAGGAGGGTCAGTCTGGATCGGTCTCAGATCGGAAGTATGTTCAGGTTTTATTTATTTATTTATTTGATTTGCCAATTGTTTACAAGATAATAAGTATAAGTGTATACATAGTTGTGAATACATGAAATGGGTACATATAAGAAAAATAAAAGAAGAATAAGAGAAACAATAGGACAGCGACAGTAGGCACGTTGGTGCGCTTATGCACGCCCCCTACAGACCTCTTAGGAAAGGGGTGAGGTCAATAGTAGACAGTCTAAGGTTAAAGTTTTTGGGGTTTGGGGAAGAAACTACAGAGTCGGGTAGAGTATTCCAGACATTGACCACTCTATTGCTGAAGTCGTATTTCCTGCAATCAAGTTTGGTGCGGTTAACTTTGAGTTTGTATCTATTGTGTGCTCTTGTGTTGTTATGGTTGAAGCTGAAGTATTCATTGACAGGTAGGACATTGCAATGTATGATTTTATATACCATGCTTAAATCAGACCAAAGACGGCGTAATTCAAGGTTTTCTAGTTCTAGAATTTCAAGTCTGGTGGCATAAGGTATTCTACAACGAGTAGAGGAGTGGAGAACTCTTCTTGTGAAATATTTCTGGACTTTCTCAATTGTGCTAATATCAGATACGTAATGTGGGTTCCAGACTGATGAACTGTATTCGAGTATTGGTCTAGCAAATGTTTTGTATGCTCTGGTGTTAGTAGTACCAGAGAAAAAGCTACATAGGATTAGGTTAACAACTCTTAATGCCTTTTTGCCTATGTAGTTGCAGTGGGCTCTAGCACTTAGATCATTAGAGGTGAGTATTCCAAGGTCCTTTACAGAGCTTGGGTCATCAACAAGATCTTGACTATTCAGCTTGTATTTTATTTTCTGATTTTTTTGCCAATATGTAAGACAGAGCATTTATTTGTTGAGATTTGAAGTTCTTTCCACTTCGTTCTTCTTCTTTTGGGCTCTAGTAACTACTGGAGCTGCCAACTGTTCGGTTGGGACAATCGGCCGTACTATTTCCTGGCGAGCACTATTATATTGAGGTAGTCTAGATAGAGCATCTGCCATGAAGTTCCTCCCCCCTGGAATGTACTTCAATGAAAAATTAAACCGCTTAAAGTACTGAGCCCAGTGAACGTGTTTGGGGGACAGCTTCCAAGGCGTTTTTAAGGCCTCTAAATACTTATGGTCGGTCCACACCTCAAAAGGGTGTTTTGATCCTTCCAAGAAATGTCTCCAAGTGAGTAGGGCCCAATGAACTGCAAAAGCTTCTTTTTCCCACACTGCCCACCTTCTTTCGGTTTCAGATAATTTACGGGAGGTATATGTACAGGGTTGTAAAATCCCCTTCTCATTCATTTGCAGCAATACAGCTCCCACCGCCACATCACTCGCATCGGCCTGGATTATGAAAGTAGCATCCATGTCCGGGTGCTTTAGCACTGGTTCAGCAGCAAACATTCGTTTCAGATTTTCAAAGGCCGCTTGACATTCCATGGACCACTCCAGTGGCTTATTAGGCTTTGGTTTCGCCTCCCCTTTGGTTTTTAGGAGGTTCGTGATAGGCAGTGCTATCTTTGCAAAAGCCGGGATAAATTGTCAGTAAAAGTTGACGAATCCCAAGAAACTCTGAAGTTGTTTTCTGGTGCGTGGGGGGGCCCACTCCAACACGGCACGCACCTTCTCTGGATCCATTTCTATGCCCTCATGTGAAATGCGATACCCCAAATAATCAATTTTCTCCTGATGGAACTCACATTTGGACAATTTAGCATACAACTTAGCAGCTCGGAGTTTCTTTAAGACTGACCGCACCAGTTTCACATGTTCATCCCAAGTCTCTGTGTATATAAGGATATCATCAAGGTAGACCAAAACCCCTTTGTATAAATGTTCATGTAAAACCTGATTAATCATCTGCAGGAATACTGCTGGGGCCCCCTGTAGGCCAAATGGAAGAACATGGAACTGGAAACAACCTATTGGGCAGTTAAAAGTGGTTTTCCATTCGTCCCCTTCCTTAATTTGAACCTGGTAGTACGCTTCTCTCAAGTCGAGCTTCGTAAAAATTTCCCCCTTGGCCAGGTGGGCCAGCATGTCCTTCATCAGGGGGAGGGGGTACACATTTTCCACGGAAATGGCGTTCAGGTTTCTGTAATCAACACATAAGCAAAAGGAGCCATCTTTCTTTTCACGGAACAGTACTGGAGCCGCTACCCGGGGTCTAGCAAGCTGGATGAAACCACGTTTCAAATTTTTATCGATAAACAACTGCAGCTCCTCTAATTCCTGCGGTGTCATCGAATACAACTTCGGTTTCAGGATTTTCACTCCAGGTAAAAATTCAATACTACAATCTGTTGAACGATGAGGGGGCAGCTCATCTGAGGCCTTCTCACTGAATACGTCCTTTAAGTCCCAATATTCCTCTGGAATTTTCTCCTCCCCCTTCAGTTCCTCAGTGCCCGTGGAAGCTAGGTCAATAGGATTCTGGAGTTTCCGTTGAGATCGCCCCTCCCCTTCTGGGGCCTCGTTGGTACGTATACGCAATGACCCTCTTCTCCAATTTATGTTGGGGTTCCATTTCCAGAGCCAGGGAAATCCCAGTATTAGCGGGTGTTCCATTCCAGGGGCCACAATAAAACACAGAGTCTCGCTATGCTTCCCCATCGTCATTTCTATGGGTTCCGTTATGAAACATGCAGGCCTGCCCCCCACCACTGATCCATCCAATTGGCAAAAGGCTATGGGCGTTTTTAAAGTTTTTAGTCTTAAGCCCATCTTCTGTACTACTTCCGGGTTGATCACACACTTTGTGCACCCAGAGTCTAGCAAGGCTGGCATTTCCCCCTTGGCCCCCGATGTGGGTACCGTTAACTGCACTGGAATGGTCATAGGGCCCTTGTTTGCACTTACCAATAAGTCGTCTTCCTAATCCACCTCACTCTCTTCAGAGGAGGTTGGAGATCCCAGCCCGTCTCCGTTCGGATGGGCGACCTCTACAACCTCCCCCGTCGTAAGCGCCATTTCGTGAGGCTTCGCTGGGGTTTTTCCGGTTTTTTTTTCTCCTCTTAGTGCCCCCTTTGGTTCCAACTTGGCCCAGCAGTCTGCAACCCGGTGACCTTCCTTCCACATCGGAAGCAGACAGTAGTCTTGAGTCTTGCTGCCATCCCTCCCTTTAGGGGTTTGAAGGCTTCTTGAAGACGTGCAGGGGAGGGCTTGCTCCAACCAGAGCCTCCCCGGCATCTGTTTCGGGTTAAATGAATTTCCACCTCTGCTGCCAGCACATATCACATCTGCAGATCATTGGGGTCTCTTCTGGCAATGCAGCTCTGGTATACATCTTCATTTAACCCATCTTTGAATGCTTCTGTCAGGGCTACTTGGGACCAGCCTCGAATATGACATGCCAGCTCTCTAAATTCCTGGGTGTAGTCAGCCACTGATCTCCGCCCCTGATTTATGGTCTTCATCCTAATCCTGGCCTTACGTTCCACCAGTGGGTCCTCAAACCTTGTCCACAGCGCAGTCATGAACAGGTCATAATTCAACAGCTGGGGAGCATTATCATTATGCAAAGTCACCATCCACTTTGCAGCTGTTCCCTCCAGAGCCCTGGTAATACATCTAACCTTGGCTGCTTCTGAGGAAAAATCCCCTCTGTATTCCTCCATATAGCTCCAAACTTGTGCTAGGAAAAATCCCAACTCTTTGGAATCCCCCCGCCATATTTTACTTCCAATGGAGGCAACTTTGGCATTCTACGTCTTCTGGCAATTACTCCTCCTGCTGAGGGCCCCGGGGCTGTTGCTTGCTGTTGCGCTAGCCCAAGTTGATTTATGGGGATGGCTGCTCTACTCCTTCTGGCTGGGGCTGCCTCCCACTCCTCTCCCTCATACCTTTGTTCAGGGTGGGGCTCTCCGAGAGCTTCATCTAAGAGGCGTCTGGCTTGTTTTAGTAAAAAGTCTTTCCTTTCCCTCTCTTGCCATGGCTCCTCTCTTCCAGGCCGAGAGGTAGTGGTGACTCCTGGGGGGGGGGCTTCCTCAGGATCCTCTAGCAGGAGCGAGTCTTCTTGGTTTCTGGCTGGAGTTGACATGATGTTCAGACCCTCTCGGAAGAAATTGTATTATCTCTCCGGGTGGGCTGGTAGATTGAGATTCAGAATAATGTCAGCTGGTGCTCCGTTCAAAATCCAGGAAAGAAATACTTAGACTCTTGTAAATAGAGAAAAGATGTCTCTTACTGGAAGTCAGTGGTAGCAACAAGAAAATTCTGAATCTGGGGAAATAGGGAGTGAAATGTTCACATATATCAAGGGAGTGAAATGTTCCCACCCCCAACAGTTCAAACAGTTCTTCCAATTAAAAGTTGTGAACTTCATCATGCGGACATCTCCAGGTGGTAATGATTAGTTGACCTTGGCTTAGTCAGATAAAGGTTTGCAGTTGCGCAGAGAAGAGAAAGCTAAGCAGGAATCAGAAACCCTCTCAAGTTTATACAATATCAGTTAGTAACACTTTCGGCTCACGTCCCATACATTTTCCCCTTCCACCCACCGTTACTCATGACAGCCAGAAAGAAGCAAAGGAAAGGAGGAAGATCTTGAAGGCTGACACAGTGTTCTGTAGCATTGTCAGTAGTCATGTGACTTCAGTGTCACAATCACCCCCGCCAAAAAAGCTACAATGGCTTTGGCTTGCATTATGGTTCCTGCTGATTATGATGCAATGTGTGGGAGATGAGAATGGCCTTGAAAAAATTATTCAGAAATTTTAGCAAACCCCAAATATGCTGTCCATATTATAACCAAGACTGGCAACTGAAAATGTTGCTCATTACTCATGAAAGGATTCTTGGTGTTTCTTTGCAAAGACTGGAGGAATTTCAGCTTCTGCAGGAAAGATCTCCTTGTTTGAGCATCAGAGTTTGAAGCTGAAGACATGGTGGCCATTGGCAAGGAAAACTGAGATGCTGGCAGTACCTAAAGATCCATTTGGAGCCAAGCGAACTAGAAATGATTCATTTAGGCAATTTATCCATGTCTTCAATCAAATCTTTATTACAGTCATAGACCAGCATAAGGAAAATGGGATACAAACAATAATTTTTAAAAAGTCAAAAGGTATAAAAACACAAGTTACACAAAGTTAAAAAGCATAAAAATACCTTTTAAAAAGCTAAAAGATATACATTAATTTTTAGGCTTGAAGGAACAATCTTTGGCATTTGGACTGAACAAGTTCTAATGGTGCAAAGTTGAAGAAAGGGCCAAGCTGGGCACCATACATAATTTGTGCTATTGGCTTGGCTTTGAATAGTTTGAGTGCTGCAGTTATTATATTTGCCACCTATTATCTTGAGATAATAGTTGATAGTTGAGCACCTCAACTGTCAAATTTCAGTTCATAGTCTCCATTGGGTTTCCTGTTGTTAAAAGAGTGAAGGACTGTGCCCAGGTATTTGAAATAGGAGACCTGCTTAACCTTGTGGCCATCTACCTCTTCTGTTTTTTGACAAATGTCGTGATTTTGGTTTTCTAGTAACTTAAGTAACTATAGTCAGTCTTCCTTGCAGTACTATTAGATATTCATTGTTTGTTTACAGTAAAACAGAGATGTCTTTTCCAGCATATTTTTAGAATAAAACTTCATATTAAGGAGATGGCTCACCGTGTAGTTCATATAAAATAGAAATGGAACCAATATACATTCTTGCTTGATGCCTTTCTCAGTTCTGATGATACTAGTGAGGTGGTCCTGAGGATTACATCTTACTTTGAATGACGGTTCTTCATGAAGCATATTAAATAAAGTAGACATCAATCAATCCAGGAGGCCTTCAATTTCCAACAATTTAACTTGAGATATAGAATTAAGCACTGCTTTAAAAGCTATGACACAGGCATATGGTTAGTCTTCAATTAAAGACTAAAATAATTACAGATCTCCAAGAGCTACTTACAACCAGGTTCTGGAGTTCTGATGACAGCACACAATCCCTTATTTTGGGTGCTTGGCAACCAGCTCACCTTTAGGCACTGTAGCAGCATTCCATGATCATGTGACCATGACTTACAGATTTTGCTGGTTTATGACTTCTGGGGCTGTTTTCCAGAAAAAAAATATGGCCATAATAATGAATAATTTGCTTAACATCTATAGTGTTTACTTAATGATTGCTGAAAAAGCTGTAAAATTGGATTGGTGTTTGGGTACCTTCACTTACAACCATTATGACTTATGGTCATAAGTCAAGGACTACCTGTATAAAGATGTTGTGTTATGGGAGGAATATATCATGTCTTTTTGATTTACTGCTGCATTGCCTCTATTGTATCTTTTATTTTTTCCTATTTTCCTATTATCTATTGTTGCTTTTACTACTATATTTAGTTATTTTATGGTTGTAAATCAAGTTTGCCAACTAGCTTGGCCTTCTGAAAGTTACAAACATACCTCATTTAGTTTCTACCAGGTTGAAGTAGGCAGTGACAAATCATATAACTTTGAGATGAGCAACTTGGACATTTCCCAAAGAAAATGGAACATACATATTTAGACCAGATAAAAATAAAGCAAGCTGAAATACATGTTCCCCTGGACATCCATTAAATCATCTCTGACAGTATTTCAGCGAGTTAGCTGTTGCTAACAGAAGCCAGCAAGGGACTTCCGGTTTGCAAGGCTTCGGCAGCGGCAGGGATTCGCGATACCGCGCGATCCCTACTGCGCTCGCTGCCAAGGTTCCCCCGATCCGTTTGGATTTGGGGGATATAGCTGCCCCGTAGAGGCAGCTGAAGACAGGGGGGATCCGGATAGGGGTTTGGGGGTGTCGCAGACCCCCTCCCCACCCGGCAAAACCCCCTTTTCCCAAGGCGGAGGAGCGGTGGTCAGTAATGGCCGCCACAAGAAACCTGCAGCTGGACAAGATTGTGCAGGAGGAAAAAAGTCGGAAGAGCGGTGAAAGTGGTTTTTGACCAGAATAAAGTTAGAGAAAGTACCCTGGAATTTGAAAGCTGCCAAAGATAAATTGTTTCCAGAGTTACAAGTGGCGAATGGAATTCTAAAAGGAAATTTTTTTTCTTTTCTTTCTTTTCACTCTCCTTCCTAACGTGACAGCGGATGGAACTATAAGAGAAATTGGAAAACCTGCATTGGAGGTAATTAAATGCTGAAGGGATAAGGATTTCTGAATATATATATTTTTTTTAAAAAAAACATTTTTGCTGTGAGTGGGAAGGGAGAGGAAAAAAAAATTGGAGCAGAATTTGAAAATAAGGAGAAGATTGCCTAGAATTTTAAAGAGTTATTAAACACCAATGAGACTTCTAAAAGATACATTTTAAATGAAACTTTGTGACTAAACATTAACCCCAGAAAGAGAAAGTGAAGAAGGAGAAAGTATTTAAAAGAAATAGCTTATTTGGATTGCTTGGTGATTTTGGAGTTTCTGAACTATCTTTGATTAAAAGCACTTGGGTGGTTGTTTGGAAAAAAAAATTCTCTTTATAATGGCATCACTTGTGGATGGATTGAAACTTGAATACCAAAAATATAAAAAGGAAGAGCAAGAAGGGAAGGAATCTCTTGGCACTCTTTTTCAATTTTTAGAAATGGCGACTTGTACTTATGAAAAGCTGACTGCGCAAGAGGATGACTGGGATAAAGAAGAAGCCATTTTTGATGAACAAGTGACTTTAGTCGGGGAAGGAAAGGAGAAAGAGGAAGAGGAAAAGGGGACTTTAAAACTTGGAAAAACAACCAAAAAAGAGAAGAACAAGATGAAAAGTGGATATTATGCCAGAAAACAACAGAAAGGAGGAAAGCAGAAGAACAAAAGGGAGGTGGAGAGACAAGGAGGTAAAGAGGGCAAGGAGAAGAATAAGCAAGGGAGAAAGGAAGGGATGAGAAGCCTCAATGGTGGGGAGCAAGATGCAAAGAAACAAAAGTCTTTTAGAGATAATGGGTAAACTTTATTGAAAAAGGGATTCTGGAAAGGTACATAAGATTGTATTTTTATATTCGTACTTAGAAATAATAAGTAATTTAAAATTTGATAAAATGTTTAGTAAATAAATGGGAGAATTGTAGTAGGAGAAGGGGGAACATTTTAACGAAATAATGATATAAAATATGTGATGGGGGGGGGAAATAACTATGGAAAGCATGAGTGTTCCCATAAAGGCATGATATTTAATTGAAATGGGTAAAATGTTTAATATTAATGATTAGATGGTGTTATCCCAGTGAATTTTTTTGTGAAATGAGAGATTTGAAGTAGGAGAAGGGGGAACATTCTAATGAAATAATGATTTAAAATATGTGATGTGGGGGGGAAATAACTATGGAAAATTGGTGTTCCCATAAAAGTATGATATTTAATTGAAAAGTAATGTGTTAAGTGTCTAAGATATAAATGAATATTAATATTAATGAATAGATTTGTATTGGCATTGATAATATTGTATAATTTTAGAATGTACCAAACAGAATCCCAATGTAAGTTATGTATTTTATATTAAGTATTATAAATGTAGGGGAAAGAGATAAAGGCATCATACTCCAACCAGTGTGCAGGAGAAGTTTTGTTTAAAGAAGAAAGATAAATGGATAAAACAGAACAGACAAAGAATAATAAATATTATGATTTGAATTGAGATGAGATAAATAAAATAAAACTAAGAAAATTTAAAAGAGATGAGAAGCTATATAGAAAATTGAAAATGGTAATAAGATATGGAATGGTATACAAAATGAACATGAATTTGAATTTATGTCTGTAAGAAGAGTTGTAACCCGGGACTAAGCAACTTTCAGAAAAGATGTTTTTTATGTTTTTATGTTTTGTGTTTTTGTGTGTTTATGTTTGATTGAGCTAATAAAACCTTGGAGGAATGTTAGAAGAGGACAATCGAGAATAAAAGAAAACGTATAAAATAGATAAATATAGAAAAGAAATATAATTGAATAAAAGTAAAGGGAGAAATAATGAGAAATTTGAAAGGATATGTATGTGTTTATAAGGAGATGTGCCAATGGTGTATAAAATGTTTTATTTGTTTTGTTAAAATTTACAAATAACCTTCAGAAAAGAGGTTTTATGTTCTTATGTTTCATGTCTTGTATGTCTTTAAAAATTAATAAAATTTGTTCAAAAAAAACAACACAACAAACCAGAAGCCAGCAAGAGCAGAAATTCCTTTCCCTGCACAGGATGATGCAGCTTGGCTGGAAAATATCCTGGGGGTGGGACGACACAGGGTTAAGAGTCATCCCTTCCACTCATTGCTCTAATCAGGTTTATAGCTCTTTGGGCCTGTTCTTCATTTTTTAAAAAAGGGGTCAGGAGATTGTTTGCAGATCCCCAGTGTCACAACCAATTTCAATTTACTAGGGACCTCAATTAAGATGAGCAGATGCAAAGATGAACGAAGCCCCGTCCCTTTAGTAGCCATACAGCTATCAGAATTTAGCAAGTACAGCTTTCCTCAACCTGCTATGATTAGATTTATCCTTTCTGACTTAATTTAGGAGTAGATGGTATTGTGCTTAATTTACAACCTTTATTTTAATTTTCTCATCTGATTAAGAGTTCTGAAAAGTACTCATTATTCATAGGAGTCAAATTCAACTGAATACTGCTAAGGCTTCCAATTAAGACTGAAAGGAGCCTACATACAGGAAAGTATGCCAGAAAACTAGCACAGGATTCACTACTAGAACACTGAGGATCCAGCAAAGCAAACAGGGCTTCACTTCCATTCTTCTGGGTATCCTGAAGAGAAGCTTTCGCTATCATCTCCATAAGAAGAAAAGCAGCATCTGCTTAGAGACTGCTTTGTTTGCTGGGTGACATGTCACCTGTTTTAGCCGACTTTCTGTTTCCATGGGGACTAAATAGATGCCTACAAGCAGAACCTCAAAGGAAGAGGTTCTCTGGTTCTCCAGGGCAAAAGCTGCATATGCACTACTCTGACCTCAGTAGTAATAAATGTTATCATGTGATTGGAAACAGTGACTGCCTGATCTAATTTAATCTAACCCCCTTTTTAAAACATTCAAGTTGGCTGCAATGACTGCATGTGGCAGTAGCAAGTTACACAGTGTAGTTATGAGTTATATGAAAAAGGTACTTCCTTTTGTTCTAACCCTTTTCCCACTTTGTAAAAGTTAATCAGTTATACATAATTTTGTGTGTGTATGTAGTATGAATGCCGTTTACACTAAGATATAAATAAAATTCAATATAGTTGAATGTCCTAGATCCCCCTCTTCCTTGGTTTCCTAGATTGCTTCCCCCTCCCTTTACCCTTTTCCTGGGGTATGAGTCAGAGGTGGTATTCAGCAGGTTCTGACCAGTTCTGGAGAACCGGTAGCGAAAATTTTGAGTAATTCAGAAAACCGGTAGCAAAAATTTTGAGTAATTCGGAATACCACCTCTGACTGGCCCTGCCCCCATCTATTCTCTGCCTCCTGAGTCCCAGCTGATCATCTGGGTCTTCTTTTGTGGCCCTGCACAGGAGAACGGAGCTGGAAAGCAGGTTAGTGGGGTGGGGAGGGAATGGGATTTTGCAGTAACCTTCCCCTGTCACACCCACCAAGCCATGCCATGTTCACTAAGTCACGCCCACAGAACTGGTAGTAAAAAATTTTGAATCCCACCACTGGTATGAGGGTGCATATGTACATGATATCGAATCTTGTGTTTGAACAAAGTGTTCCAGCCTCTTAATAGTTCTGATTTTTCTTTTCAGTCTCTGGGAATGTCTGAAGTTTGTTGATCAGAACTGCACGTAGTATTCCAAATGTGGTTGCAATATAGATTTGTATAATGAATTTATGATATTGAAAGTTTTCTATCTTTTTCCACAATTTTATATTATATTCATAATATATATAAGTTATATTCTTAGTTTATTTTTATTTTATTTTTTCTGCCCATTCAAGTTTTTTCTTTCAGAGTTTTTATCTGTTTAACTTTAGTGTTTAATAAAATATTTTTACCATTATACTTAAATTAAAAACTAATACAAATTACAAAAAATGTAGAAAGTGCCAAAAAAAAAGAGAAAGTAAGAAAAAAATGATATATTAATACAAAGTAGTAGCTCTGTTATAGAACATGCTTACATATTTCTCAAGATGCACCACAGGAGGGTGAGTTAGCTTTGCACTAGAAACACAACCAGCTGTTCCTGCAGTATCAATAGACCAGGCTATGGTCTATTTGCAACTGAGCCATGTGACCGGTGGGCTGGTGCACATGCATGCAGCCCGACTCACATAAAGAGTGGGTGACGGTGCTCGCAGCCCCACTCACACAAGCTGTGGATGCTGGCGCTTGCAGCTCCACTCACATAAGCAGCAGGCACGCATACCTGCCACTCTCACAAATGAAGCTGTGTGCATCCACACATGCACCTGCCCCTTTTACAAAAACCATCCCCTCTTCACCCCGTCCCCTCTGCACTGGGCCCCCAACCAAGAAAGGTTGTATAACACTGATCTAAAGCCCTCTCCCTCCCCAGGGCCACCTTGTAAACAGGCATCACAGCCAGGAAGGTTCTGAGCCAGCAGGAATCTGACCTCCTGCATGGGTCCATTTATAACTTCCCAAAATTAACATTCTAATCACACTTTTACTGTATCTAAAATAAGACCTTTCCCCCCCTTAAACTTATCTTAGCAGCTTAGCAGCTGTGAACTTAGTGGGAATCCCTCAATTTGAAGATGAGCTAGTTTGTAAAGCACAGTGACTGCTGTGACACATCACACTAAAATTAAACTCTTGTGTGAGTTTTTGCTTACTATGATGCATGAGCTCAGCTAACTGTGGTTTATTCAATAAATCAAAATTAAGTAAATCACTGTGCAAAGCAACATTTATAGGTTATTATGACATAGGAACCAAGTCCCAGTCCTGGGAGAAGGCTTGAGTTGTTTATATTAGCCTTGTGACCACATATTCTGAGGTTATATTTAAAATGGTGGGATGAAGAAATAACTGTGGTTTCTTTCCTTCTTTTGGAATCCAAAAAATTCAGTGTTGCTTTTAAGCTGTCCCCCTGTTTGATGAAATGAAGAACTCAGAGCTTTGATGTATACATAGGAAAAGGGTTTGTGGCCACATAGAAAGTTATATCATATGCCAGACCCAAGTGACATAGTTTGTTTTCTATGTCAGTGTGAGATTGTGGCTTAAAAGAACCACCAAAGATTCGATATTAATCCAAGGAAAACAGCTTTATTGTAACATTTCTGCAGAAACGGGTTCCTGCCCTGGCAGATGGGAGGAACCCAGAGCAAAGTTTGCATTCTATTTTATACCCTAACCTACCGCCCCATCCTGTAGGATGGCTTGGTTTACAATCTGCCTATTAAATTTCAGTATACAATTCATTACCTAATATGGGACATCAG
>NW_020716661.1:6985675-7110090 GCF_900518725.1 Notechis scutatus | reverse complement strand
AATGAACCACAAGACTCCTGCACATGCCTTAAATGCTACAAAACTCTAAAGGATAATGAAAACTCCATCAAATGCTCTCTATGTAACAAATACACTTATCACGACTGCTTGGGATTACCCGAGCAAATGATTCAATACCTAGAATCATCCAATGAGTTTCCATATCTCTGCAAATCATGCAGACCCAAACTGGATCTGTTTGAAAGAGTTGATACCATAGAAACACAAATAACACCCCTTGACACCATAGTAGCATCCCTGGATGCCTTAAAAGAAAGATTATCCAACCTTGAAAAAAAAGACACAATGCAAAAACCTGAACATCCAATAGCTACAAACCACATCTCTACCCAACAACCACAACTCAATCCACAACCCAATCCACAAAAAAACATAAGCCAGACAAATAATGATATCCAATCCTCTTCAGAGAAGCTGTTGAGCGTGAACGGAAACATCCAAATGCCATCTTATTTGGTCTAGAGGACATCAATGATAATGATGATATCACAACTGTCCGAAACATCATCAATGATTATCAAGCATCAACCATTTCCCCTGATGAAATACTTGACATTTCCCGCATTGGCCGAGAGCTCAAAAACAGAGATGGCTCTGTGGCCCCACGCTTCTGCAGGGTCATTTGCAAAAATGAATCAAGCAAACGTAAATTCATTTACACTATAAATTCACTTGCCAAAACCAACACCAACCATAGGAACCTCCATTGTCGCCCTGACCTCACCATACAGCAACGTGCCCGCTCCCGTGTACTCCACACTGAACTCAAAAAACGTCTAGACAATGGAGAGAAGGACTTGTACATTGACTACCATGCTGACTGTATCAAAAGTAAGTCACACAACCCACAACTCAGCTTTAACCTTCAACCACAACCCTACCTCAACCAATCTACCATCACCCAAGACTAGGCACGCCCGCCCCTAACTACCTCAATTCCAACTACTGCTGGCCTTAAATGCAAGCTACTCAATGCAAGAAGCCTTGAGAATAAATTACCTGAATTTCTCCTCTTACTAAATATGGCTAAATTCGACATCATATTTGTCTGTGAAACATGGCTCAATGTATCTCTCCCTGACTCCATTACCACAGTAAGAGACTATCATGTTTACCGATCAGATCATGAAATTCGTAGAGGAGGTGGTGTTGCTATCTTCTATAAAAAGTCCTTACATCTAAAAAACATCCAAGTTACCCAGGAGCTTGCCCTTCCTGAGACCAACATCTGTGAACTATCCTTAATTATCACATTTTGATTCTTACTATGTTACAGAGCACCTGATTATGACATTGAACATGTAAACAAGCTAAATACACTACTAACATGGGCAGCATCCTGCCCACACGCTTTTATCTTTCTTGGTGATTTCAATCTACCTCATATTGACTGGACCCTAAATGAATGTACAACTGAACCACAGACAACTACAATGATCCAATACATATTGATTTTACAGAAGACAATGTTGAAAAAGCACTACGCAATCTAAAACCATCTCTATCTATTGGACCGGATGGAATATGTGCCTACTTCTTAAAAAAGCTATCCACTGCCATAGCCAAACTTCTAAGCATAATCTTTGAAAAATCTTTCAGGACCAGCTCCTTGCCTAACCTATGGTCACAAGCCATGGTCATCCCCATTTTCAAAAAGGGAGACCCCAGCCTAGTTGAAAATTACAGACCAATCTCCTTATGCTGCATCACCTGTAAAGTCATGGAATCAATTATTAACCAATCCATTATCCTCCACTTAGAGACAAACAACCTACTCTCCAATAAACAATTTGGTTTCAGAAAAAAAATATCCTGTAATCTGCAACTCTTACACTGCAAAAACATATGGACTACACAACTCGATCAGGGCAATGCAACAGACGCAATCTACATAGACTTCTGTAAAGCCTGTGATTCTGTAAAGCCTTTGATTCACAACAAACTACTCCTAAAACTAAAATCTTATGGTATCTCTGGACAACTGCATAACTGGATAGAAGCATTCCTGTCAAACAGACAACAAATGGTCAAAATTGGGAGTGTCCTATCAAATTCTGTACCTGTCAATAGTGGTGTCCCCCAAGGCAGTGTTCTCGGACCAACTCTCTTCATACTCTACATAAATGACCTCTGTGATCATATTAAGAGCAATTGCGTTCTTTTCGCTGATGATGTAAAGCTGTTCAATACCACAGACAATACTGCTACCCTTCAAAAAGACCTTGACTATGTATCAGAAAGGTCAAACAAATGGCAACTTCAAATCTCCACAAATAAATGCTCTGTCTTACATATTGGCAAAAAAATAATAATCAGAAAATAAAATACAAGCTGAATAGTCAAGACCTTGTTGATGATCCAAACTCTGTCAAGGATCTTGGAGTACTCATCTCAAATAACCTAAGTGCTAGAGCCCACTGTAACTACATAGCCAAAAAGGCATTAAGAGTTGTTAACCTAATCCTATGTAGCTTTTTCTCTGGTAATATCACACTACTAACTAGAGCATACAAAACATTTGCTAGACCAATACTCGAATACAGCTCATCAGTCTGGAACCCACATTATGTATCTGATATTAGCACAGTTGAGAAAGTCCAGAAACATTTCACAAGAAGAGTTCTACACTCCTCTACTCGTTGTAGAATACCTTATGCCACCAGACTTGAAATTCTAGACCTAGAAAACCTTGAAATATGCTGTCTTCGGTCTGATCTAAGTATGGTATATAAAATCATACATTGCAATGTCCTACCTGTCAATGAATACTTCAGCTTCAACCATAACAACACAAGAGCACACAATAGATACAAACTCAAGGTTAACCGCACCAAACTTAATTGCAGGAAATACGACTTCAGCAACAGAGTGGTCAATGTCTGGAATACTCTACCTGACTCTGTAGTTTCTTCCCCAAACCCCCAAAACTTTAACCTTAGACTGTCTACTATTGAAAGGGGTGACCCTTTCCTAAGAGGGGGGCGTGCATAAGTGCACCAACGTGCCTACCGTCCCTGTCCTATTGTTTCTTTTGTTTTTCTTATATGTACCCATTTCATGTATTCATAACTATTTATATACTTATACCTATTATCTTGTAAGTGATTGACAAATCAAAATAAATAAATAAAAAATAAATAAAAAGAAGAAGGAGCCATAGATGATGTACCCAGAGAACAACGAGAACCAAGCTCTACTAGAGCAACAAATCCTTCTTACAAAGTCTAAAATGGGTGAGAAAAAATTGATTACAATTAATATAAATGGGCTTAATTCAGGTATTAAAAGAAGAAAAGTATTTCATAAGTTGGAGAAATTAAAATTTGATATAATCTGCCTGCAAGAAGTACATATTAGAAAACAACATGATTATATATTGAAACAACAAAAATTAGGGAAATTATTTACAGCATTAACACATTGTAAAAAGAGAGGAGTGGTGCTATACATTAGAGATACAATCCCTGCGGAACAAATATATACAGATGATGATGGAAGGATTTTGATGGTGGAGATAACAGACAATAATCTAAAGACACTTTTAATAGCAATTTATGCTCCAAATGATAATCAAGAAGAGTTTTACCGGAAATTACATAAGAAAATGATTGAACTGGACTATGCTAATATCTGTCTGATGGGAGATTTTAATGGAATAATAAATAACAAATTGGATTATAAAACACAAAAAACAGCAAAGAAAACTAGAAAGACATTGCCAAAATCCTTCTTTCGAATGGTAAATGAGATAAACTTAAAAGATGCATGGAGAGAGAGAAATGCGGAAAATAAACAATATACCTTTTATTCAAATAGACATGCATCATGGTCTAGAATAGATATGATGTGGATGTCAACAGAATTGCTTTCTAACATACAAGACATTGAAATAGAAGCAAGTACCTGGGCAGATCACAATCCAATGACACTTGTATGGAAAGGACGAAAAAGGAGATCTAGATGGACTTTAAATAATATGATATTAAAGGAAAAAGACTTTAAACAGAAAATTGAGAGAGAATTGACTTTTTTCTTTAAAGAAAATACAAAAGAGGATACATCGTTACAGAACCTCTGGGACATGATGAAAGCAAGAGGTTTGATAATGGACTATACAAGGAAACGAAATATAAAACAGAAAAAAAATCTTTAAAATATTGGAAGATGACTACAAGAAGTTGGAAAAAGAACTACAGAAATTTCCACAAAAAAAGGACATTAAAGGACATTAAAATGGACATAACTAAGCATAAAATGGGGCTAATGGAAAAAGAAGAAATAGCACAAAAATTAGAAATGCTAAGCAGAACTATTTTGAAGATGCAAATAAACCAGTCAGATGGTGAGCATATAAATTGAGAAAGGAAAGAGACTCGAGAAGAATAAATCAATTGATAAACGAACAAGGACATGTATGCTATGCAAATGCGGAGAATAAAAAAATTATTCAAGATTACTATGGAAAACTGTACCATCAAGAGAATGTTCAGGAAGAAAGAATTCAACAATACTTACAGGAAGCAAATTTGCCCCAGATACCCAAAGATATTGAAACAATGTTAGAAAGTAATATGACAATGATGGAATTACCAGAAGCTTTAAAAAAGCAAAACATTGGGAAAGCACCAGGTCCGGACAGTTTGCCAGTGGAATTTTATAAGACATTCCAGAAAACATGTAATCTTCACTTATTAGAAATTATGAATGAAGTTATAACAAAGAAGAGAATACCTGAAACATGGTCAGAAGCACATATCACACTTGTACCGAAGGAGGACACAGACCCACAGCAAGTTAAAAATTACAGACTTATATCACTATTAAATTCAGATTATAAAATTTTTGCTTCAATTCTGGCAGAAAGACTGAAAAGATATTTAAACAATTTTATTCATCCTACTCAAAATGGATTTCTGCCGAAGAGACAGATTAAAGATAATATGAGAATAATTTTAGATACACTGGAATACTATGAGGCACATCCCGAAAAACAAATGGCTCTGATGTTTTTAGATGCACAAAAAGCCTTTGATTATGTGAATTAGTGTTTTATGCTGTTACAATTGGACCAAATGGGCTTTGGTAAAAAATTTACTCAAGCCATAGAAACGATATATCATAAACAAACTGCAAAGGTTATGATAAATGGAGAGTTAACAGACTTTATAGATATAAGAAAAGGGACTAGACAAGGCTGTCCACTGTCGCCTCTGTTGTTTGTGTTAACACTGGAAGTGCTGAATAGAGAAGAAAAAGAAATAAAAAGAATGAAAATTTAAAAAGAAGAGTATAAATTACAAGCTTTTGCAGATGACCTGGTATTTATATTAGAGGATCCATTGGAGTCAGCACCTAAACTGATAGAAAAGATAGAAGAGTATGGGAAAGTAGCAGGTTTGAAAATAAATAAAGATAAAACAAAGATTTTAGCAAAGAACATGTTAGTAAGACGAAAGAAAGAATTGGAGGAAGTTTTGGGGATCTAGATCACAAACAAGGTTAAGTATTTAGGGATACATATAACACCAAGATGTAGCACACTTAAGGACAAACTTAAACAACAGATTGTGACAGATTTGATAAAATGGGAAAATTTACAATTATCACCGATTGGGAGAATATCTACAATTAAGATGAATGTATTGCCCAGAATCTTATACTTATTCCAGACAATTCCAATCAGATGAGGGAAATAATTTTTTGAAGATTTAAATAAAATAGTGCTAAAATACATTTGGCAGGCGAAGAAAGCGAGAATAAAACTTAAATTGCTACAAGATGCAAGAATAAGAGAAGGATTTGCTTTGTCCATTTGGGAATTATACTACCAAGCGACGAGTCTGATGTGGGTAAAGGAGTGGATAACAGTAAGGAATACTAGACTTTTGAATTTAGAAGGACATGACTTGCTGTTAGGGTGGCATGCCTTGCTCTGGTATAAAGGAACTAAAACGCAGGGGTATTTTAGAAGACATTATATTCGAGAAGCATTGTTTCTAAACTGGGAGAAGATAACAAGCAATATTATTTAAAAATTCCGCTATGGTTATCTACTATTGAAGCTTTTTCCTATCTAATAATATAAATATATATATTAAAAAAACAGTTAGATATGGTGAGATATTGAACGAAAAGGGTGAACTTAAATCTATGCAAGCGTTGGATGAACAAGGTGTAAAAATGAATTGGTTTTCATATTTGCAAATACAATCTAAATTTGATAAAGATGTTAAAACAGAAGGTATCTATGATAAGTTGACTGATTTAGATAAAATTTTGACAGGTACTGATGAAAAAGTAATCAAAAAACTTTATGGACATTTGCTAGAGTTTAAATTAGAGGAAGAACAAGTAAAAGAAACAATGATTGCGTGAGGGAAAATTTTTGGATATGGGATTTAGATAAATGGCAAAAATTGTGGTCTCAAAATTATAAAATGACAATGTCAACTACATATAAAGAAAATTTGTATAAGATGTTTTACAGGTGGCACTTACCCCTGGCGAGAATTGCGAAGATATTTAGAGGAGAATCACATCAATAACTATTACTGAAGTAGCTGTTCTTTGCACTGCTCTTCCCACTTTATCACTGTTGTTCAGAAAAGCATAGATGGCACTCATATTTCAAGAAGACCAGTCATGCCATCTTTGCTCTTTTTCTGCATTGTCATGCAGACATTCCAAGGTTCAGCCTTAGCTGAGCAAAGCGCAAGAGTGCTGTTTCAGATGTGGGAAGATTGAGTACACAACTCTGCTGATCCGGGTAACTGTTTCTCCAAAAGGTCCAGCTCCAGCTCTAAGTAGGTCCTTGGCAAAACATTTTCTATTGGTGAAAGGAATCCCCCCCCCTCCATGCAGTAGGTGCCCCCTGTCCAAGCTGGCACAGATGGATGCATGAATGATCATCTTGTTTCAACGTAGACTGGAGGTGAACTGAGGACCCCTGAATTCTTCTACCTGTTCCCCCCCTCTCTTAAGTAAATTTGCTCCATGAAAGCTAATCTTTGAAAGCGAGCTAATTCTTTCTGATACACATGTATGAATGCCTTCCTAGATCCTTGGCCTGCTTTGACAGTTGTGTAGAATAGGAAATATTTGTCTTCTTCAGCAAACCAGGTTCATCAGAAAGATTTCCACCAGAGTTCTTTCTTGAATTCTATAAGCTCCTGGCCAACCTCAACTCGGTATCAGAAGCACAGTTCATTTTCTGCATCCTGCCCACCAATTCATACAGCTGAGTAATTTTTTAAAAAAATAATGGCATTGTCTGTAGAAATCCATAGGCTACTCCATGTTGTAACAAAGTTGCATGTTTATTTCTGAAAAAATAAACTGGGTTTATTAAATTTATTAAATAGATCTAGGAAGCAAAAATCCAAACAGGTAGAAAGCAGCAAAAGGTTAGGAATCTTTTTTAGGGTATCCATGCTATTTGTGGCCATACAAATATTTGCAGCTTTAACATGTCATAACAGTTTTCTTCCCATCCCTAATCAATTAGAACTTTATATGACACACACATCATTTATAAATTGAGTTTTAAATTTTATTTCCTTTTTGCCTTTCAGTTCATACATTTTTTTCAAAACTTTGCTGGAATGATTACTTCCTCAGTGTATTCCATCCCTGGATAGATATGTTTCCTTTGATGCCTTTGGCATAACTTCCCAGAACCATACTCCTTCGACACTAAGTACAGTATATTACCTAGGATGGTAACTTTAAATTTAAGACAGTCCTCCACTCCCTGAAAATTAGAGAGAGGGAAGGTCACACCCATAGACCCAGCCTCCCTACCTTGCCAATCCATGTGAAATTTATTCTCTAACAAAACAACTCCTGTTCCATTTAAGATAGATTGTTTTGATAAGGCAGGATATGGAAGGAAGTGCATGAGACAGACTTTGAAATATATTTTCCAAATCTGTTGTATCCTCAAAAGGGTACAGGGGGAGGTAAAAAACCACAAGAATACTGTAGATATTAGATATAGGGCCCATATGCATCAAGGAGAGGCATTTAAGCAACTATAGGGCCCTATGTTGTTCTTGTGTTGATATTCTACCTGATATTATACCCATTGCTGTGTTCCTGATCCTAATTTCAATAGAACTTTTCAGACTAGTCTTGAGTCATAGCTATAGCTAAAAGTCTACAGAAATTTTCAGTTGTCCAGGTCATGGTTGTGACTGACTGATTGATTGATTTAGAAGTCAAATTTATAAAAGTTACTATTGGTAACTTTTCCATCTGGCTCTTTTGGGACTGTTTCAAAAAGATTAAAATGTCAAAATATCAAAACAATAGATGAAGGATGCTGGTATGTGTGACGTGGGATAAATGTATTTGGTTTGTATGTGTCTGCAGATTTCATAACTACCAAATCAACACAGGGACAGGAATGCACTTGCACACTAAAATGCCCATTAGTCACAATTTTGCAATGCACTGTAGTATGAAAAAGTATGCTGTTCAGTGGAAAGACAACACCGAATGCATACAAAGATTATGGAACTCTTTTTGAACTGTTTCCAAAAGATTAAAATGTCAAAATATCAAAACAATAGATGAAGGATGCTTGATATGCTGGATCCTCAACATATCTAGGGACAAAAAGAAGCTTGTATCTGGGTATGTATACATACCCAGATAAATGTTTCTTTTTGTCCCTAGATATGTTGGAGGATCATGGCTGCAGAACTTTCTGGATGTTGGGAGAGGATTTATGATAGGATAGGATAAGATAAGGCATTTTGTCCTCCTGCAAGAAAAAGTCTTGAGGTTTCTGTGATATCCTTCCAAAGGACTGCAACACTGCAACCTTGGGCCAGTCACTCTCTCTCAGCCCAACCCATCTCACAGGGTTATTGTTGTGAGGAAAAGAAGAGGAGGAAGGTGTGTTGGATATGTTTGTTGCCTTGAGTTATTTATAAAACAAAGGCATGATACAAATAAATAAATAAACTTAAATCTCCCCAACTATGTCACTGCATCTAAAAACATTACTAGTAGTAATTCTGATTAGAGGCTTCCAATGTAATGATAAAAACTGCAGGAATTTTGCCAAAGTACAAACACCAACCACATTCCACATGGGTCACTTGGAATGGAATATATTAAACATAGCTTTCGATTTGTAAATCCTTGCTTTGTAAAGTCCGGCTATAACTTAAGATCACAATGTGCCAAAAATGAACTTAAGCAGAGGCTTTGAAGAACAAAATCTAACTTTAATTGATCAATAAGGTTAGGGTAAGACCTATCCTCACATACACACAAGATAGATATGAGAGGAAGGCTACAAAAGCATATAGAAAAGTAAAGCCTTCTTATACCTTTAAGATCCTTAGAACTGCATTGTAAAACTCTCTAACTTAGATTTACATCTTTCCTGCAAAAGACAAATGTCCTTCTGGCAATGTTTAACTTTCATTATCCCTTCTCCTATTGTTCTGCACAATTGACCACTTAAGGAGGCTATTAACAGCATTCCCGGAGAAGTACGTTTCATTCCCAATGTATCCATCCAGAAAAACAGATGGATTCAGATTGATTTAGATGGGACAATCGTGTCTTCATAGGAGAGGGATGTAATTGATTGCAGGCAGGCGTTATAATTGTTTTACAACAAGTGAAAGGTTAAAGAAATCTCTACAACATCAAGATAAGAAATGCCTATAGAGTGACAAATGCTTAACAGAGACACTTCTACATATACAAGAAAACAGATGCCTATCATCAAGATAACAAATGCCTATAGAGTAACTCTCTACTTAATGCTATAATATATTTTACTACATTTACCCTTCACTTTTAATCTGCTATATTGAAAACACCTGGCCACACCCTCAGCGTTAGTGATAAATGTGTGTCTTTGTTTCTAAAAACTTAAAGAGCTGTTCCTTCGGGCCACAGCATTTGATAAAGAAATGAATCTTTGCAATTAATAATTCTGTGGGCTGAGTTTTTGTTTAATAACTCTTGTGTCAGTGATAGATCTAAAAAGCAAGCTTGTGTTTATATGCAAGTGTGCTTACAGCAGGAAGAAGTGGGGAGAAGGGGAGAGGAGAATGTGGGAACTAGGAGTAATTTGATTGAGGCTAGAAGCTTTGGCAGGCATGCATTACAAAGCAGCAATGACTGGGGAAGAAAAATCTACCAGCATGACAAAATGTTCCCCTCCACTCTTTCTCCTCCCTGCATTCTTTCCCCACAAATGTGCTATCTGATTAGGCAGCAGCAAGCCAATTAGAGGGGAAGACTGGGGAAATATTTCCTCCTTGACATTCAAGAGAATAATTCCTTACCAGGGGAAAATTACATTAAAAAAATAAATGGAAAAGCATCAATCAGCTAGGAAAATATATTCAAGTTTTTGGCTCTCTGGAGAGAAAGTAATTTTTTAGAAAACTTAAATAGGACTAAACGGCCTGGCTTGTTCTGAGGGCTGCTTTTTTTAAATAGGTAACACTGCAGCAGCTGTGATTGCTCTCCTCTTTCTCTAGAGAATGACACTCTATATTCAATGAAACTTTGAATGTTCATCCTCTGAATATATACCTAGAGATGTGAACATGGATAAACATCATCCATAACCAAAATTTGCAAAACTATAATTTAAAAAATGGGGAAATTATTTTTATTTGTCTTGTTTTAACAAAAAAAAGTTTGGACCTACATGTTTGAAGAATACTATGAGGTCTAAGGGCTGCTTTTCAGAGCAAATCAAAATAATTATCCATAAATATTCTCTGGTGCTGAATCTATCAATAAAGGTGCTAGCTTTGTATTAGCTCTTTAGAAATGTATCTGAAATTCAAAGCAGGTAGACAAAAATATCACCAGTACTATTAATGAATGTGGACCAGTTGTAAAAGTCCTCAGAAAGAGCCAGTAAAAGAATTGACATTCCTACCAATTAGATTGTTAACTTTTGTTAAGGTATTAAGATTTAAGAACTGACCAGCAATGAGTAGCTGCTAGATGCTGTTAATCTGATATACTATAGGCTGATGTAATAAGAGTGATTCAGCATAGTATGGATATTTCCCTTTAAGGCTGGAGAGTAAAATTCCCCTTAAGAGGTGTGTATATTGTTGCTGATCCACTGACAGTCCTGGATGATGGGGATCAGAAGAAAAATGAAAAGGCTTTAGCCAGCATAATTTTGGCTTTGAGGACTGTCAGCTGATAAATTTGAGATGTCTCTGGTCTGTGAAAGAAAGGAGGGAGGCATTGCGCAGAGTGTATGTGAGAGAAACTGCATGCAGTAAAGTGTTGCTGACTAGGAGACTATATAAGGCACAACTGAAGCCGGGAGAGTGTATGTCCACACATCTGCATAATATGAGAAGGACATTCCTTGAGTTGGAAGAAAGAGGAATCACATTTACTGAGGCACACAATGTGTTAAGTGGGTGCACTGAATGAAGAGGCAGGATGAGTAGGCTCCAGGTAATTTGTTTATTCAGTTCTGTACAAATGCAAGCCACAGCCGCAGCTGGCGCCGGCTTATATAGCTGGCACTCTCCAGTATTTCAGCCACTGATGGGACTTTATTTCTCCCACCAGTGGCTGAGCCAATGAGTGGAGTCTGACATCAGACTCCACTCCTATGACCATATTAGGTAATACTTAACACTCCTCCCTTCCTAGTTAGGGTTCCACCAATCTACGTTCATGTACCTCACGTAGTCAAATAGGCGGGGCTTTGCTTGGTGTGTCTGGACCTGCGCACCTCATTCGTTCCTGGGATGGCAGCCTGTTCAGACAGGTCTGCCGCAGGGGTGGGATTCAAAATTTTTAACAACTGGTTCTGTGGGCGTGGCTTAGGTGGTGGGCATGGCTTGGTGGTCATGTTATTGGCTGGGTGTGGCCAACTCAATATCACTCACATCGAGGCACGCATCTCCTCGCCTAGCCTCTCATGACTGTGGGGATGCTGCAACAGTTGTAAGTGTGAAAAATGGTCATAAGTCACTTTTTTCAGTGCCATTGT
Source organism: Notechis scutatus (assembly GCF_900518725.1). Next base: position 7,098,068 of record NW_020716661.1, on the reverse strand, counting down.
AATTTTAAATGGTTACTCCACACAAGCAAAGTACCAGCAAAGGAGGGGAAAAAAACTCCAGAGAAGTTTCTGAGACAGGAAGTCTAGTCCTGCCAAGAATGTAATAAGGGTTAATGGAGAGGCAGTTACTGTAAGCAACACCAGAATGTTTTCTTCCTGCCTTCCTTACAGGATTAGGCCAGTAATTTCTTCTAACAACCGGTTCTCCGAACTGCTTAGAATGTTAACAACTGGTTCTAGCGAATAGGTGTGAACTGGTAGAATCCCACCCCTGGTCTGCCGTAGTTCCGGTCCCTGCCTGCAGAAGTCTCGAAACTGTCTTGAGACGCGGCAGGTTCCATCAAGCCTGAGGCCTCAGAAGTGCACCGCAGGACCTCCCCTTCTAAAGCTAAGTATATTGATGCTCTCTTCAGGTTTGAGACTAGGCGAGTATCTATTCCCAATTGTTCTGTGCTTAGGGTAGTTGTAAGGGCCGGTTCTGTCTGTCCGTGTCAGGCTTCTGGCTGTCTGGCCGGCCTCTGATCTGGTCAATGTGCCTGTTCCAAAATTTTTCCTCTTTGGTCTCTACCCTGTATGACCTGCAGCTTGTGACTCTTATTACTTTAGCTGGCACACAGGTTGGCCCCCTGTGTAATTGTGTGCATAACTGAAGTCCTTGATTGTGAAGTGTCTACACTTTCCCGTGCAGTCTGCGGGGGCCTCATTGTTGTAGTTGGGGTGTATTCAGTCTAGGGTTGACCTGAGCCTTCGGTCCATCAGTAGTGTAGCCAGGTTGCGGTGTGTTGTTGCATTGGATGTGATGTGTTGTACTAATAACATCCCGCCAACCTTTTCCTGCCAGTCCCCTGGGCCCATCCTCTTTCAGGTGTACTGGTGCTGATAGTGCATGACAGATTCCCAACCCCACTAGGAACCCTTCAAATGTTTGCACTGTAAATTGCGGGCTGTTGTCAGACACTAGCACATCTGGCAGCCCATGGGTGGCAAACAGCCCCCGCAATGCCTCGATGGTGGTTAACTTCATAATTATTACCTCCAACCACTTTGAGTATAGTATGTGTCTACCACTATCAAGAAGGTCTGACCTTGGCAGGGCCCGGCAAAGTCTATATGTATCTGGGCCCATGGGGATGTGGGGGTTTCCCATTTTAAGGGGGCTGCCAATGGGGGTGCCAGTTGGGACTCTTGGCACAGGGGGCAAATGGCAACCCAGGCCTCAACCTCTTTGTCTAGACTCAGCCACCACACATAGCTTCTAGCAAGGGCTTTCATGCGTACAGTCCCTGAATGGCCCTTGTGCAGCAACTTCAGTACCCTTGTTCTTAGTGGTTGGGGGATCACCACCCTCTCTCCCCACAACAGGCAACCCTTGATCATCGATAGTTCAGTTTGTCTGATTTTAAATGGCTTAAATTCATCCCCATCTACGGTTTCTGGCCATCCCCTCCACACCCAATTTGAAACTAGCACCATGGTCCAATCTTTAGCCATCAGTCTCACGATCATCAGGTTGGACCTGAGGCTTTCCACTATGGAAGTGGATGGTGTTGGGTCTTCAGCAATGTCAGGCAGGGGACATCGGCTGAGGGTGTCTGCATTGGGAATTTCTTTTCCTGGCTTGTGGATTAAACGTTAACTGTAGGCAGCAAGGAATATGGTCCATCTTAACATCTTGGGTGAAAGGATGTGCGGTGTGGGCTTGTCTCTGATGAGAATGCCCAGCAAGGGCTTGTGGTTGGTCATTAAGTCAAACTGCCTGGCATAGAGGCACTCATGGAAATGTTTGACGCTTGCTATGGCGGCAAGGGCCTCCTTATCGATCTGACTATAGTTCAGTTGTGGTTTGGACAGAGTTTTGGAATAATATATGATGGGAGCTTCCGCCCTGCTTGGCAGTTTGTGGCTGAGGATGGTGTCAATTCCATAGGAGGAGGCATCACATGTTAGGATTAAGGCTAGTGTTTCACTGTACTGAATGAGGATGCTGTCAGATGTCAAAATGCTTTTTATTTTGTTGAAAGCAGTGGCTTCGCGGTGTCCCCAGGTTCAGTCGGTCATCTTGTCGAGCAGCCAATGGAGCAGTTCTGCAATTGTTGCTTTCTGCAGCAGAAAGATATTGTAAAAATTGAGCAACCCCAGGAATGCTTGCAGTTCTGCCTTGATCTGTGGGGTAGGGGCTTTCCTTATTGGTGGCAGCTTGCCACTTGTGAGTTGTATGCCTGACCCATCATTGAGAAAACCCAGGAACTCTACTTGGGGGACGCAAGGTGACATTTACTCCTTTTTAACTTATGCCCTACTTCTTGGAATCTTCCCAGCACTGCTTTTAGTCTCTCTAGTAATTGTGTTGGCGGATATGATAACATTGTTGAAGTATGGTATCACCCCTGGGATGTTATGTAATAGTCTCTCCATGATGCTTTGGAAAAGACCAGGGGCCACACTAACTCTGAACTGCAGCCGGTTGCACTTAAAGGTGCCCCCATGGGTCACAATTTTTTGCACTTCAGCTGTTGCCTTGTCAACTGGCAACTGCTGATAGTCTTGGGCCAAATCCAACTTGGCAAAAATGTTTCCCCCATCCCAAGGAGTGTAGGAGGTGCTGTACAACTGGCACTGGGTATGCACTTTGCTGCAATGCCTGGTTTATGATGGTCTTGTAGTCAGCACAGATTCTCATTGAACCATCTTGTTTAACTGGGGTGACTATTGGGGTCTCCCACTTGGCATGGTCAAGTGGCTCGCAGGCCCTCTGAGCAATCAGCTTATCTAATTGCTCCTCCACCTTGGGCCAAAGAGCAAATGGGACAGGGGCTATACTGGGGTCTAAGTTAAAAGATATTGGGTCCCTGTATATTTGCCCAATTCATTGTTGAATACATCACTAAAGTCGTGTTCCAAAACCGCAAAGTCGTCTTCCTGGGCTGGGAGATGGTGCACGTGGCATGGATGCTAGTGAGGTGAATCTGGAAGGGTTTGAACAACTCTCATTCCAGAAGGCTTGGCAGGTCCCGGTCTACTATGGTGAGTGGTAGCATTCCTTGGAAGCTTCTGTATTCTATCTGGACTAGCTTCCGGCCTAGGACTGGTAGCTTTGGCAGTCCTTCAGGATGTGGCTCTAATTGGTTGCACTGTATGCTGGTTGGAATTTCCTGAGGGTGTCCCAAGATATCATAGAAATGTAGGACCCTGAATCTACTTCCATCTGGCACGGGCTTCCTTCAATGCTTATGGTGGCCATGATTTTGTTGGCCTTGTATGAATCAGTACGCCTCACTTGGGTCTGAGTGTAGTGGGCTTCCTCCTTCCTGGCATCTTCCCTTCTTTTGAATTTCCCGCCGGGGTTCTTCCGACCTGTCCCTTGGTGGCCATATTGTCGGCTGGGGGAGGACATTCTTCTGGATTGTCTGTTGGCCAGTTGGCTGGCTCTGCATGCCTCCGCAATGTGACCCTTGCAGTCGCAGTGCCTGCAGATAGTCTTTTTAAAATGGCATGTAGAGCGGGGATGATTTCCCCCACAACTCCCCCCCCACGGCTTGGTCCCTTGTCTTCCCACTGGATTGCTGGACCTCACTCTGTGGATGTCCTCTTCATCCTTGTCACTGGCTTCAGAGTTGAAAGTGTCTCAGGCATCACGGCGGTTGACCTGGGTGGTGTGCACTTTTGTGGTTCAGGTGGCAGAGCTGTCTGAGGTTTCCGCGGCTCAGGCTTTGTTGATGGCATCCTTGAATGGAACATCCTCTCAGGCCAGCAGACATTTCTGAACAGTCAGGTCCTTCATCCCAAGGATGAGCCAATACCAGATCATGTCCTCTGCATCATTGAACTTGCAGTTCTTCGATAGCTTCCCTAGTGCCACCACAAATCAGTTTATCATCTCCCCTTCTCTCTGGCTCTTCATATAAAATTTATGCTGGTTAGCCAGGTAGGAAGGAGTTGGGTAAAAATGCTCCTTTAATGCTCATTGTAGATTGTCCCAGGATACGTTCTCCAGCTCATTGGCAATGAAGGCTTCTGCCAATTCATACTGCTCCAAATCACAATAGGTTAGGAACAGAGCCCTCTTTTTGGCATTGGGGGCTTCTTGGAACCCGCTGACTTCTAGGTGAAGCTTTATTCGGCCCATATATGAAGACCATTTCTCCTTGGATGGGTCATAGAGTATCGACATCAGGCGGTGGGCCATGTTGGTTGGCTGAGTCATGATCATTGCAGTGGTCAGTTAAAATGGCCATGGAGTCCCACAAGGTTGTCCTTTGTTCTCTCCTCAGGATCCCACCTTTGTCGCCAGTGTTAAGTGAACTGAATGAAGAGGCAGGACACATAGGCTCCAGGTAACTTGTTTAGTGAGTTCCGTACAAATGCAAGTTGCTCAGCTGGTGCTGTCCAGCATTTCAGCCACTGACGGGATTTTATTTCTCCCACCAGTGGCTGAGCCAATGAGTGGAGTCTGACATCAGACTCCACTCCTATGACCATATTAGGTAATACTTAACACCAGACGTATGTTGTGCTCAGTTCCTTGGACAGTTCATGGGACATTCTTGTGACAAGCCTGGAGTCTATGCAAGAACAGGATTTAACTATGGCATATTTAACTGGTCGGTTGTTAGAGCAAGAGCAGAAATGGCTGGAGAGGAGACCAGGAAAGGGAGAAGAGAGCGTTCAGCACAGACCAACATCTGCAAAGGTCCAGGATGGCAGCAGAGCAACTGAGACAGTGAACTTTGTGAAGTTGCTACATGTATGGGTCTACTGAACATCTCCAGAGATGCTGCCTTGAGAGGAGGAACAGAAGAGCAGAGAGACAAGGGAGCAGGAGTAATCAGCACATGTGGAGCAGTTCTCCAGCGTTGTTTTCCCTGGCAGCATCAACAACTGAACACACCAGGAATAAGTGGTTGTTGGACAGTGGGGCGAGCCAGCATATTTCTAATATTCCACAAGCGTTTTCTGGTTTGAAACCAGCAAAGAAAACGTGGGTTAACCTGGCTGATGGACAAAGAGCTGCTGTAAAAGGGGAAGGTAACATTTATGTACCTGAAATATGTGAAACATTATATAATGTCTTATATATACCTGCATTAGAACATAATTTGTTGAGTATATCCAAATTAGACAGGAAGGGTTATGAAATACTATTTGCTGGGGGACAGTACACTATTAGGAAGAATGGTCAGATACGTGCAAGAGGGGTTAAGAAGGATGGGCTGTACATTCTAGGAAGGCAGGAAAATAATTGTGTACATGTAATTAAGAATGTTCTCACACATAATTGTGTTCATTTGCTACATCGGAGATTGGGGCATGCAAGTTTTGATGTAACTAGCTGAGGGGCTTAAGTTAAAGAGATGCAATGTGTATTTGGATTGTGCTGTTTGTAAGGAGTCAAAATCTAAAGTTTATCCCATGAGTAAGGAAAGTAAAAGACAAACAGAATATTGCAGTTAATTCATGCTGACTTAGTTGGCCCTATGATGCCCTTTTTAGGAGGAGCTAGATATGACTTAGTCATAGTGGATGATTATAGTAGATATGGGTTTTGTTATTTACTGAAGAATAAAACGGAGGTGTTGCAACAATTCAGGCAATGGGTAACAATGATAGAGAGATGATATGGGTATAAGGTATACCAGCTACAAACGGACAGGGGATCAGAGTTTATGTCTGACAAGTTCCAAAGATGGTTAAGCAGTCTGGGAATTAGGCATAGAACAAATCCTTATTCACCTGCAGAGAATGGCGTGGCTGACAGATGAAATGGTGTAATACAGACCATGAAGGATGCATTGCTTGCTGATGTAGGCATGAGTAAAGGATACTGGGGGGAAGCCATGAGGATAGCAAATTATATTATTAACATTAAATGGGGGTGTGGCAATACAAGAAACACCATATTTTATGTTACGTGGTAGGAAACCGTCATTAGCCCATTTAAGGACATTTGGCAGTTATGCCTGGGTACATATTCCAAAAGGTACCAGGAGATAAAGGACAGCGTAAGGCCAGGAAGTTAAGGTATGTTAGATATGATCCAGGAACAAAAGGGTACAGATTTTCAGATAGTACCATATAGGTAGTGATTTCCAGATCTCCTAGTTAAAGAGGCTGTATAAGAGTTAAATAAGCCTGTATCTGTGGAAAGTATATGTGGAAAGTGTTTGGTTTATCTACTGTTTAGTTTTAGATGGGAGGAGTGTTAAGATATTAAGATTTAAGAACTGACCAGCAGTGAGTAGCTGCTAGATGCTGTGAATCTGTTGTAATATAGGACGATGTAACAAGAATGATTCAGCATAGTATGGGTATTTCTCTTTTAGGCTGGAGAGTAAAGTTCCCCTTGAGAGTTGTGTATATAAATGGCAGCCATTAGAGGGCATGTTTTCTTTCCTTGTGACCAGTATTCAGTGCAGAAGTTCTCCGTGTGTTAGGAAGAAGAAAAGCTTGCTTCTAAAGGTTTTTTGCCACAATGTGTATATTGTCTGTATATACCTGTTGTATATTAAACCACTGTTAATGTCTAAGTCTCTGTGTGCTGTGTGTTGCTCTGAGTTATCTCATAAAGGCATTGTTGTGTTGGTAGACGGAGCTGAAGAATAACGTTTCTTTTATTTGAAGAGTAACAGGTTATCGTGGCTGCCCAGCTGGGCTGGCAGCCAGCTGGCTGGAGCAGCTGATGCCGTTTGACAGCTCCTTATATAGTCTGCTGTCAAACGGCACCAACCAATGGGAACAGTCGGTGGTCCCGCTCAGAATGCGGACCAGGTTGAAGACTTAGCTAGTCAGGGACACTACACCCCTTTCCCCTAGCTACGTGCATGCACGGCCCCGCCTTCTGAGGATCCATGGTACAGGAGTGGAAGTTGAACTAGTGGGCAGGGTGGGAGCACCTAGCCTGGGAAGGAGACCCTGACAAGCTTGGAGAGTGACCCTGTCAAGCTTGGTTAGTGACCCTGCCTTGGTGACCTCCAACATGTGGTGGAGTAGGGGTCCCCGAATCCTAAGGGCTGTGGGTCAGTACTGGCAGTCGCCTATTTGGAACCAAGCTGCAGAGATGGCAGGCAAGTTCCATTTGGGCGAGCAGCGTGCAAGTTTAGCTGTGGCTTGCGTGAATGGATATGTGGGGGCCGCTGAGTTAGGGAGTTGACTATGAAGGTCAAGGCCTAAAAGGCCAAAAGAGGAGCAGGCACGTCATGCTTCCCCGGCCCCCTTAGGATAGAGACAATCCAACCTCCCACCCACCTAGCTTTTGACCCCCTGGGGACATATAGCTACTACCAAGAAATGCAAGACCAGGTGGAAGGACCCTAATGGTGGGTGCGCGCCTCCTTGATCAGCTACTGACACCCCACCACCCCCTAAATACAGGATCTATCCCCCAGAGTCACTTGGAAGGGGGGGGGCAGAGAGAATTTTACTTAACACGGTGAAAGGAACGAAGAAACGTCTCAAACAGCTCAGTGAACCAGGCAAAAAGAAGAACAGGCCCAGCCCCACCGGTGTATAGAGGAGCAGCGCCAGCAGCACCGGCAGTGACCTGTGGCTCGGTAGCCGGTGGGAGTCGAAGTGGCGCTCAGGCTGTCGGCGGCGGCGGAGGAGGCGGCAGCGGCGGAAGAGGCGGCGGCGTCCTAGACGGGAGGCGACTGCAGCGGAGGCCGCGGCGGCGGCGGAAGAGCCGGCAGTTTCCTCATCTCTCTTGGTGCTCTGGACTGCTGCCTGCCCCCCATGGCCCCAGCCATCGCTGCCCAGGGAAAGCACAGGAAAAGTGAGCAGATACATAGCTCTCACTGGGCAAAAGAGCTGAGATCGAGGAAAGCACAGGTAAGAGAAGATGGAAGCTGCTGCCTTTGAAAAGCGCCACTTTCTATTGCCTGTGTGTTCCGATCTCTGCTCTATTGCCCCAGCGAGAGCTATGTTTCTGCTCACTTTCTTTTCCTGGGGGGGCAGCAGAAACGTCAGGGCTGCTCTCCCCCTTCAGCAAGCCAGGCCTGGAGGAATGCAAAGAATTGTGGGTGAGCGCCGGAGAAAGGCATGTTGGAAATGCCAACACACATTTCCAGCGCGCTCTACTCTGCCCCAAAGTAGGATTGAGTGGGGGAAGGGAGAAGGGGGAAGGGTAGGAAGGAAAGAGAAGCCTGGCTGGCTTTCCTTTGGCATGGGGCAGGGGGGAGACCAAATGCACAGGTCAAAAGAGCGCTGAGGAAGATGGGCTCCCTAATAACCAGCCTGTTTGTGCAGGTGAGAGCTCGAGCTTTTCTGGGCTCGATAACCCCCCCCCCTTCGGCCTCCACACAGGGAGGGACCCTTTTCTGCTTGGAAGTGGAGCTAGAAACCTGGAGCTTAGCCTCGGGGAGTCTTCTTCTTATGTGAAGGCCAGAGGGGGGGCTGTTGCCTGGTTATTAGGAGCCCGTCTTTGTTGGCACTTCCAGCCTGGCCTTCCTTCCCTCCCCCAACTCCAGGCAGCCACATCTGGCAAAGGGAGAGGTTTCCTCTGACTTGGGAGAGATATGAGATTTATTTTTATTTATTTATTTATTTATTTATTTGATTTGTCAATTGTTTCCAAGATAATAAGTATAAGTGTATACATAGTTGTGAATATATGAAATGGGTATATATAAGAAAAAATAAAAGAATAGAGAAACAATAGGACAGGGACGGTAGGCACGTTGGTGCGCTTATGCACGCCCCCTACAGACCTCTTAGGAAAGGGGTGAGGTCAATGGTAGACAGTCTAAGGTTAAAGTTTTTGGGGTTTGGGGAAGAGACTACAGAGTCGGGTAGCGTATTCCAGATATTGACCACTCTATTGCTGAAGTCATATTTCCTGCAATCAAGTTTGGTGCGGTTTACTTTGAGTTTGTATCTATTGTGTGCTCTTGTGTTGTTATGGTTGAAGCTGAAGTATTCATTGACAGGTAGGACATTGCAATGTATGATTTTATATACCATGCTTAAGTCGGCGTAATTACGCCGAAGACGGCGTAATTCAAGGTTTTCTAGTTCTAGAATTTCAAGTCTGGTGGCATAAGGTATTCTACAACGAGTAGAAGAGTGGAGAACTCTTCTTGTGAAATATTTCTGGACTTTCTCAATTGTGCTAATATCAGATACGTAATGAGGGTTCCAGACTGATGAACTGTATTCGAGTATTGGTCTAGCAAATGTTTTGTATGCTCTGGTTAGTAGTGTGATATTACCAGAGAAAAAGCTACGTAGGATTAGGTTAACAACTCTTAATGCCTTTTTGGCTATGTAGTTGCAGTGGGCTCTAGCACTCAGATCATTAGAGGTGAGAATTCCAAGGTCCTTTACAGAGCTTGGGTCATCAACAAGGTCTTGACTATTCAGCTTGTATTTTATTTTCTGATTTTTTTTGCCAATATGTAAGACAGAGCATTTATTTGTTGAGATTTGAAGTTGCCATTTGTTTGACCATTCGGATACATAGTCAAGATCTTTTTGTAGGGTAGCAGTATTGTCTGTGGTATTGAACAGCTTTACATCATCAGCGAAGAGAACGCAATTGCTCTTAATAAGATCACAGAGGTTGTTTATGTAGAGTATGAAGAGAGTTGGTCCTAGAACACTGCCCTGAGGGACACCACTATTGACAGGTACTGGATTTGATAGGACGCTCCCGATTTTGACCATTTGTTGTCTGTTTGACAGGAATGCTTCTATCCAGTTATTCAGTTGTCCAGATATACCATAGGATTTTATTTTTAGGAGTAGTTTGTCGTGTACCACTGAATCAAAGGCTTTACAGAAGTCTATGTAGATTGCGTCTATTGCTTTGCCCTGGTCGAGTTGTGTCGTCCATATGTTTTTGCAGTGTAAGAGTTGCAGATTACAGGATAGTTTTTTTCTGAAACCAAATTGTTTATTGGAGAGTAGGTTGTTTGTCTCTAAGTGGAGGATGATGGATTGGTTAATAATTGATTCCATGACTTTGCAGGTGACGCAGCATAAGGAGATTGGCCTGTAATTTTCGACTAGGCTTGGGTCTCCCTTTTTGAAGATGGGGATGACTGTGGCTTGTGACCATAGGTTAGGCAAGGAGCTGGTCCTGAAAGATTTTTCAAAGATTATGCTTAGAGGTTTGGCTATGGCAGTGGATAGCTTTCTTAAGAAGTAGGCACATATTCCATCCGGTCCAATAGATAGAGATGGTTTTAGATTGCGTAGTGATTTTTCAACATTGTCTTCTGTGAAATTGATATGTATTAGGTCATTGTTGTTATCTGTGGTACGGCTAGGAAATACTGGGCATGATCCATTGCTGTTTACAAATACTGAGCCGAAGAATGTGTTAAAGATGTTGGCTTTAATGGTGTCGTCGTTGCAGTCTTTACCATCAGGTCCTATCAAGGGAGGGATGGACCTTGAGTCTTTTAGTTTGTTGTTTACAAAATTGTAAAAAGCACGGGTGGAATTGGTGCTTAGAAGGTTTTCTTCTTGTTTAATGTGATAATTGGTGCATTCGGTCTTTATCTGGTGGCATAAATTTTTGTATCTGTTTTTGAAATTGGCAACGTGACCAGATTTGTTTTTCCGCCAGAGTGATCTCTTTTTGGATTGAAGTTTCCTTATTGATATGGGTAATCTTCTTTTTTGTTTTGTTTTGGGAGTTGTTGTTGGAACATATAGTTTGATGACTCTTTTGATTTCAAGTAAGAATATGTTATAATGGTCTTCAACGGTATTGCATCCAGAGAATAGAGATTGCCAATCAAGGGATGAGAGGTCGTTGTCTATAAGATCATAGTTGCCTTTTTTGAAGTTACAATTGGGGATTACATCATTGTGGTGATTTTTGTGTGGACGTATGTTGAGATAAAAGTCAATCATATTGTGGTCACTGCTGGAAAAGGGTTCTTTAGTTTGTATTCCATAAATTAAATTCAAGCTATTGCAGAAGATGAGATCGAGGCAGTTGTTTAGTCTAGTGTTGTTGGTTACTAGTTGTTCCAGTCCCAGATTTGTAATAGCATTGTAGAAGGTTGTGTGTATGATTTCAGTTGTACAATTATTTAGGGTCCAGTCGATATGAGGTAGATTGAAATCACCAAGAAAGATAAAAGGGTATGGGCAGGATGCAAGATGGTTCTGCTTTTCTTCCATTTGAGGGGGGGCGGTTCCTCCCCTTCCAGATCTACCACTTGTAGAATCTGTTCCGTATCAAGTAGTATTCTGAGTCTTCTTTCTCTTTTATTTTTAAGGTTGATCTGTTCATCTCAGCTCATTCTAGGATTTTCCCAATTACCTCCTTATCTGCCTATTTCTTCATGGATTACAATATATGGTAAGTTTATAGCATACCTAAATAGATGGAAAATGGTACAAAACAAGTATTTGTAGGACAAGAACCTGTAAGTCAAGAGGAAATGATGTATAATGGGTAACTTTTTATTTTAGCTTTTACCAGATGTGTTTGCTTATGTGACTTTGAAGGTTCAGAAAGAGAATACTTAACAAAGCCAATGTTGTCAAAGTTCACGTTGTCTTACTCCTATATGAATGACAAACAGTAGTGATGGGGAGTCTCCTTGAAATATTCCTCTCTTGATATTAACCTCTCCCAGCCTATTACCATTGATTAGTGACTTGGCCTTCCATCATGCCATTCATCTTTGCATGAAGCTTTTGATATTTTTTACTAACTGCTGTTGACACTTGATTATCGAGTCACGTGGAAGGGAGTCGAATGCCTTCTAGTAGTCAGTCCAAACTACATTCAAGTTAGTCTTCCTTCTCTTACAGTTTTCCAAAACCATCTAGTCCAGAGGTGTCAAATTTGAGTCATCACATGATGTATCGGGACTTTTTTCCCTTTCTCTAAACCCGGTGGGGGCAGGGCTAGCATGTGATGCATCTGGTCTGTGGGCCGCAAGTTTGACACCCCTGATCTTGTTAGTTAGGCTCTGATTTTTTTTTTGTTTCTCTGTTATTTGGGCAATTTTCTTTCTCTTCAGGTGGAAAGGGTTTCTTTGCAACTAGATGCTTTTGTAATGCATCAGCTACCACACCAGTAAGCAATTTGAAAGTCATCAGTAAGCAGATAATTGCCTGGTGCAGCTTTTTTGTTAGATCTGCCATTATCTGGTTTTGCCAGAAGTTAACAAATCTTCTATCTCCCTCTGTGAGGGAGATGGGTGGTTTACAAATGTGATAGGGGCTAGTAAAAACTTAACAGTTCAAGTCCTAACCAAGAACCTAACAGCTATTAAGGTAGCATCTGAGTATATAGGCAGTTCCAAGTAAAGTGGTTTTTGGAAAGTCAGAATATTCAGGTCTGATAAGTTCAAAATTTCCATCTATCTAGGCAATATCCTTTGGGTATTTCTCTAAGGGCTCCTATTACTATTGGTTTCTTCCATCATAGTTACTCAACTTCAATTTACAGATTGCAGTATTTCATTATTTTTTCTAGTTGTTTCTCTTCAATTCGTGCATCACCTGGTTTTGCAATATCAATGAACCAGACTTTTTTCTTTTCCACAATAGTGATGTCAGGTGTGTTGTGGGCCAGATGTCTTGTCTGTTTGGATCTGAAAGTTCCACAGGATCTTGACTTGCTCATTTTCAAGAGCTTTGCCAATTTGTTGTTCCCAGTCATTCTCTCTACATTTGAACCCAAACTTCTGGCAAAGTTTCCAATGTATAATTTTGGCAACTCGATCATGACATTGTAGACAATCAGTCTCTGAGATTTTGCTGCAGCCACTGTTTCATCATCATCCCCACCACCACCACCACCATCATTATAATTACAGTTGCTCTGTTAATACATATGTTTATTTTAATCATTTTCAAGTCTGAACTAATATAGTAATAGTGTATAGTAATTTTTGTTTTAATATTCACCTTAGTGTAGTTTTTATCTCAGAGAATTCTGAAAGACATAGGTAATACCCAAGTCTAGAGAAAACAAAACTCAGTAATTAGATATGGAGGTGACACCTTTTCATTAATGAATCAGTTGTTCTGCAATTTTGTGTAACTGATGGCAAAAGCACTTAGGCTTCGCAGGCCTTTATAGCCCTCTCTAAGTTGTAAACTACTCTGTAGAGTCAGTATATTGCCCCCAATAACTGGGGCTCCTCATTTTACTGCCCTCAGAAAGATAGGAGGCTGAATCAACCTTGAGCTGGTGAGAATTGAACTGCTGGCAGTTGGCACAATTAACCTGCAATATTGCATTTTAACCTCTGTGTCACCACGGCATAACTGATATTGCAAAACTTAGGTGGATATATTGTTTCGGATTGTTTTGGATTAAATATATTTAATGACTTAATGACACAATGACTTGTGAGTTTGCCAACAAATTGGTAGATATTGAGAAGGCCATCTGAAACATTCTGCACTGTTTTTGCAAGTTAGAGGTGGAAAAGCTGGCTCAGAAATTAAGAGACCCCTGGATGGAGAAAATTATCTAAAAATAATATAATACAATTCAATACTTATATATTCCTGTCAGTATAGGTACTATTCAAAGTACCTTCATTACATAAAACTAGCTTGCCATGTCAGAAGTAATCTATCACACGTAGTAGTAGAATAGATGTAAGATGTCCTAGTTGACATCTCTTATTTTATTTAATGGTTATTGTATTATATTATTTATGAACATTTTTATACTACAATAATAATTATCCATTTTTATTAGATACGTTCCTGCTGTCAGGGCTCCGGTAGTTACCCCCATTTAAATCATGAGTCTCTAGCCAGATTTTCAAAGCTTAAAGAAGATTTATTAGGAGAAAACATGCCAATGGTTCCTGGGTGTAGCCGACTCTGAGACACATCATTCATTGTCACCCTTGGAGGTTTTCCTCCACCCCCTGGGTGTATCATAATTCATATTCTCCAATGGGACACATCCATAGCCAAGAGTCATCAATCATATTCTCCAGTTAGAATTTTGCGTGGCAGAAACTTCGGTCACCTGGAAACTATCTATGAAAACATTTATGGAATGCAGTTTCGGTTTTGCAATCTGCTACACTACTCCCCCCTCCCTTTCTGTTGGCAACTCTAAAAGACCAGAGAAATATTTTATGAGTTGACACCTGCATTGTAGACTGCTTAGAGCTATTTCTGACTGGGATGGTAAATGATCATTCCATTACACTGACCAGTGGTTCTTTCCATAATGTGGAACTTGACTTACTACTGCATGGTGTCAACCCATAAAGCATTCCTATGCCTGTTTTCAAGTTGCCATAAGCAGAAGGGGGGAGAAAACCTGAAGGAGCAGTATGGTAATTAAAACCAGAAGTACATTCCATGCTTATCTTTCAAAGATTGTAGCCTAGGCTACAGCCCGCGAAAATCTTTCATTGGAGAATGTGATTGATGAGACCCAACCAGTGAGTGTGCTTCATTGGAGAATCTGATTTATGACATACCCAGGGGGGAGAGGGAAACAGGGTCACAGGTGACCATAAAGTACATGTGCAGAGTTGGCTTCATATGGGTCAATGTCGACATGTTGCTCCTAATAAATCTTTTGCATTCTTTTGAAGCTTGGCTCAAGGCTCAAGATTTAATTAGGGCAATCACCAGCACATTATTCAGAACCTCATCATTCTAATCTGGAGAGTAAATAACCTGCTGAATGAAATGTGCCATTTCAGGGCTATAAAAACAGGAATTCATTATATCCCCTTTTCCTAATGGGACACTGTAAGCTGTGGGGTGTGATTTTTTTTGGAAGCAGCTGGAGCCTCAGTAGCTCTGCTGCCCCATAATTCACTGTGAATTTTAGGAATTCAGCCTTTGTCTGTGTCATTACTGGAAGATGGAGTGTTGGTGCTGCTTGGAATTAAGTTTGTATTCATTTTGCTGATTTTTTTTTGTTTCTAATAGTTGTCCCCCCTACAGAAACTGTTGCTGTTATAGAACAATTCATGAGGTTGCATAGTTGACTGTTCCACCTTTTACATACAGAAATGGCAAAATGGAAATTTCCCCCCTATGACTTAATCCAATATTTAAACAACAGAATGGATTAAAGATGCACCATACGTATTAATGGAAGCTGTGAGTTACCGTGTTTTGTTTCCTATAAGCACAGCCCACGCACCAGCCTTTTCTTCCTCTGGTTTGCTCAGTCCTCCATTCAGCCCCAATTTCTGATCCAAGCGTTGATCTGATCTCCTTTCCTCTTCTTCTTCCTCTCATTCTGTTCATGCTCTGTGACTGATAAAAACTGTCCCAGTAAATCAAGAAGAACAATACCTCATTCAATCGATATATTAAAAACCCAAAGCTCAGCATGTCTGGTCATTGAGATAAATCCCCAAGTTGTTGTCAAGGCTGAACATTGAGTTATGGTCAGCAACGCTTTTGCTCTATAGTCTCTTCTCTCTTCTGCACATGTTCCATGGCTCGCACTGTCATTCATGGCAGATAAATTACAAACAATGATTTTCAAAAGCCTGCCAATTCCATTTTGTAGCTTGTCTATCCTTTATCACTGGTTTTGGGGTCTTTCTTTCTTTCTTTTCAAGGTAAGCTGTATATTTTGTTAAATGTCACAGCAGTTTTGGATTACTTGAAATGCTGATCCTAGACTCAGGCTTGTTTAATGAGATTAGAAAGTGACCATTGATTATTTCTTGAAGATCTGGGAAGGGATTTTCATCCAACAACTACAAAAGCCTTCCCTTATTTACTTCAGAGTTTCCAATTCTTAAGTCAATCTTCTCACAATTCTTAAGTCAATCTTCTCCTCTAACAAGTTATATGCATAAGTATCCAAAGGAATGGCGTGGATGAAGAGAGGGTATGAAGATTAAGGAAACATTTTAGTCCTCTCCCAAACCTCAGCCTAGACCTGTTACTGTTTCCTTACTTCCAACGGTATGGTTTGAAAAACCAAATCCATATCCTGTGTGTGAGTGACTCAATATATTGTATTTTAGTTGCTGGGATGTGAGACACAGTAAAAATTGGATTACAAGGCAGTTTCAGATTAGAGATCTTAACTTGCATAGAACAATGTGAATATGTTTGAGATAAAACTAATGTTTGGTTGCACCTGTAGCATTCTAGCCAAGTTACAAAATTTACCAGTATTGTCCTAACTATTAATGTGGGATGATGACTGTGGAATGGGTATAGATAAGGCTAGCAATGTAATCATTTCATTTCACAAACAGTTTTTCTTCCTTTCATTAATTCATGCTCTTTACTATTTTGTCTTCTTAGAGTCCAAGTCATAATCTTCCAAATGCCATGGTTTCCAACAGAGGGACTCAGAAATAATGATTTCTTCTCGCCATTATGGCTTTGTTCAATCCAAGCTTTCACATAAGACTTAGTGAGAGATAGAAAGAGAATGATGCAATAAATCTTAGTGAAGGTGATCTGATCTTACCTTGTGGGTACATGCAGGGAAATGAAGATGTAGATTTATTTGTGAGTAAAAGGACTAAACTGTATGTCAGAACCATGAATTGATGCTGTTTATATTATTATGCGTGTGTATGAAAGTAAGTATTCATAGAATGATAGTGGCAAGTCACATTTCAGTGAATAGTGACAATGAAAAGAACAGATATGAGCTTGTGAGGAAATTGTGCAATGCTATGAATGAATGTGATCCAATGAAAGGAGGAAGCTACTCTGCTACATGACATGAATATATTGGTAGGAGTGAGATGAAAAAGCACACAAAAAGTAATTGGGCCATTCAAAGATGTAAGAATAAATGAGAATGATGATTGTTTGCTGAGTATCTGGTGAATGTATTTCTGTATTGTCTTAATTTATTGCATTTTTATTCTTAATGGCTTAGGGAACTGGTATAGAAATTTATCAAGTAAAGAAAGAAAGAAGAAAGGAACTGAGTCATTAAAATTAATGCAAATTTTAAAGGAGCTACACCTTTTTTCAGGCTCATTCAAAAGACCACTGTGATGTGTGTGATCCGCTGTGATCCGCTTACAAAATAACGGAGTGTGCATTCTAGATCATTTTTGAAGCATGAAGAAACCATGAGGCAGGAAAAAAATTCAAACACGATACAAATAATTAAATCACAATAGTAGCTATTGCTTGTTAAACCAATTACCAGAACAAATAGACAAAGGAATTAGCCAGATTTCTTAACCCAGTTTCTTTTCAGGAACAGAGATGAAACTTTTTCCTTCCAAACAAAGCTGAAAAGGGATAATTATCCTCTCAATAAACACAGGATTAAACGTCACCAAGCACAGAATTAAACTTCACCAAAAACCAGTTTTAGACCAAAACTCAGAAAGGGTATGTAAACTCCCGTTTGAATGTCAATCTTTCTAGCTAGCCAAGAAGCCTTACTCAGGGGTGGGATTCAAATTTCTTAACTGGTTCTGAGAGTGTGGCCTAATTTGTGGGTGTGGCTTAGTAGTCACATGACTGGTTGAGCATGGCTTGGTGGTCACGTGATTGGGTGGGTCAAAAGATAGAAACTTACTTTAACAATGCTCTTGGAGTGGGGTTGGACTAGATGACCTCCGAGGTCCCTTCCAGCCCTGGATTGCTGTGCTGCTTCAAAGCACCCTCAGAAGATGTGTCTAGTGCCAGGGTTTGTGGTCCTTCCTTTCTCTCCTTTTTCTTTCTTTCCCTCCCTCCCTCTATCCATTCATCCATCCATCCACCCATATCTCATTCACTTTCCTTACCCTTCCCTCTTTCTCCTTTCCCTCCCTTTCTTTCTCCCATCTCTCCCTCTTTCTTTTTTCTTCTTCCTTTTAAAAGAAAGAAAGAAAGAAAGAAGAAAGAAAGAAAGAAAGAAAGAAAGAAAGAAAGAAAGAAAGAAAGAAAGAAAGAAAGAAAGAAAGAAAGAGAGCTACCATGCATCTCTATGCTATTCATGGTATATTTTCAACTGGAACCTCTTTCTGCTTAAACCAGGGGTCCCCAAACTTGGCAACTTTAAGACTTGTGGACTTCAGCTCCCAGAATTCTCCAGCATAGCTGACTGGAGAATTCTGGGAGTTGAAGTCCACAAGTCTTAAAGTTGCCAAGTTTGAAGACCTCTGACTTAAACCTTAGCACACTGTGCTGTCCAGCCAGTTATAGTTAATGGGAATTGGCATAGTTAGTTAGGAATTGAGACCTGTCCCCTTAAGGGAATGCATCATGGTAAATGTAGTTAAGGTATCCTGGGAAATGTAGTTCATGTCATGTGGCCACATCTGTAACCCTGACTGGTCACTGAATTGATCCTTGGTGGGTTGGCGGAGGTTTCTTCACTCTTGCCTGAACCCAGCCTTGTGCTAGCATCTCTATCACTGCTTCTATGATATGGAATGAAAGGGATAAGAGATAACCAACTTTTTACCCAGAAAGACAGATATGCAAAGAACATTGAACATTGACAGATATGCAAAGGACACTGAGAAGAATCTCATCATAACTGTGAGTTATCTTGAGGATGCCTGATGAACCAATAAAAAGACTTTGTATGGATGCTTTGTGGAGTTATCTATCTGCCTTTATACATTCAGTCAGCAATTATAGAGGGCAGAATATACACCCATTAAAAAGCCATTAAATATCTTGGATTAATCTTGAAACTTTTTGCATAGTTGTACTTAAACAGAAAGAATTTTGTTTTAACACATATGGCTTCAATTCCAAAGCTACTTTTTATGAAGACTGAGTCAAGAAAAGGAGATTGGAAACAAAGCAAAGGTTTGCTTCTCAATCTTTTTTTTTTTTTTTTGAAAAAGTTTTTATTTTTTTAAGACAAACATATACAAACAAAACATAAAAACATAAAAACCATCTTTCATCTTATATACATACAACACGGCAGCAGCGGCAGGAACCGTGGAAGCGTTTCAGCCACTTCTTGGGTGGGGGAGCCGCCTCCGTAACTTCCACAGTTCCTTCTATTGTTGGAAATGGCGCTGGCGAGAGAGGGACAGCTGCAGCTCAGCCTGGGTGCACTTGGAATGCAGGAATGGGCTGCGCACCAGGACTTTTGGAAAATTGCAGAGCCAGAGGCTGGAGCATCAAGGGTAGCAGCAGCAGAGACGCTCGCTCAGCTCTTCTCACACCTACCCAACCACTCAGGATTAAACCAAAACGCAGCGCTTCCAGGTACCTCAAAATGTTTTTTTTCCTGTTGTTGCGGGGACGGGGGAAAAGCGGGAGCGACTCAGACACTGTTGTTGGAGACGGCACTGGTGAGAGAGGCCCCAGCACCAGTGGGAACCATGGAAGGTATGGAGGCCTGAGAAGCAGCTGAAATGCTGCCGGTGGACATCCATGCCGACGCCGCCTGCCCTCTGACCCAGGCCTGTAGCAAAGGTGCTTGGCGGGGGTAGGGAGCCCTCCGTGTTCTGCCATGATCGGCTATTAGGAGCAGCTGGTGGTGAGGCGTAGCTGCCCACAGGGTGCTCCTAATGGCAAGTTCCCCCCCTGCCTTCCCCCCCAATTTCCCATGTTTTTATAATAGGCCTAAATTTGGGGGGAGGGGTTTAATTTCATTTTATGCCTAGAAAACATGCTATGGGGGGGGGCGTATTGTTGGAGAAACACGGTATCACTCTACCCATACAGTGGCACGCCATTGGCCAGAATGGGCAGTGATGGAGGGGTGAGTGCTTCTTTTGAAACATTGCATGCTGAGTGGCTGTCCCCTGTAATGTCAACGTAACTGTTGAAACTAGGTTTATCGACGTCCACCTGTGTTTTATAGTATTCCAGTGCAGTCAAAAATTTAATTTGCAGTTAATTCCTTTCATTTCGAAGACCTTTCAACATGGCCGAGAAGAGGAAGTGTCGCCAATATTCGACAGAATACCTAAAATTGGGATTCATTCCATCTCCTTCCAACATACAGCTTCCGTTTTGTCTTCTTTGTGAGAAAACATTTTCAAATGAAGCAATGAAGTTTTCCCAACTGAAAGACCATTTGGTAAGAATTCATTTGGATAAAGCTGACAAACTGGTATCGTTTTTCCAATCCTTAAAGGCCAAGTTTGAGGGTCGCAGCACTGTTGAGAAGTTATTTGGAAAATTGTCACTCAGCGCCGACAAGGGGCTCATTTGTTCCTATGAAGTATCTTTTTTGATAGAAAAATGTGGCAAACTTCACACTATCAGAGAAACGCTGATTTTACCAGCAGTGAAACAGATTGTTGCCACCATGTTGGGGCAAGCACTGTCATGCAATCGATTCCTTTGAGCAATGACACTGTATCAAAAAGAATTGATGAAATGGCTGCTGATGTGGAAGAAAGGCTTATTGACACCTTGAAAAGTACAGAATTTGTGATGCAGATTGATGAGTCAACGATTCGTAAAAATGAAGCCTTGTTATTGGCTTATGTCCGTTTCATCAACGGAAATGAAGAGATCAGGGAAGAACTGTTATTTGCTCAAAATTTAGCCACCGACACAAAAGGTTCTTTGATATTTAAAAAGGTTGAAGAGTTTTTTAATGAGAAAAACATCTCTTTGACAAATGTTGTGGCATGTGCAACCGACGGAGGTGCATCCATGGTTGGATGACATCGTGGATTTCAAGCTCATCTAAAATCAGTTGTACTTGGAGTTATGACTGTCCATTGCATCATTCATAGACAGCACCTTGTCTCAAAAAATTTGAGTGGCCGTTTGCACGAGTCTATACATTACGTCATTAACGCTGTGAATAAAATTAAGTCGAATGCCTTGAACAACCAACTTTTTCACAAGCTTTGTGAAGAAAATGATGAGGAGTTTGAACCGTCTCCTTTTGCACACTGAAGTAAGGTGGCTTTCAAAAGGAAAGTGTTTGTGGAGATTCCATGAACTTTTTGACACAGTTGTCGAATTTCTTGAATCCATTGATCCAAGTCTAAGCAGTGCTCTTAAACTTCGATGTCTGGATGTAGCATATCTCGCTGATGTTTTTGACAATCATTCAGCTTGTCAAATGTATGTTAAGCTGCAAGGAGATAAAATCAATTTTCTTAAGGCCAAAGGCATAATCTGCTCATTTATTTCCAAACTGGACCTCCTTGCAAGCAATATAAGGAACTGCATCAGTTCCCAAGCTTTGGTAATGAACGTCAACTCCAAGCAGAAGATTTGGACATTTTTTGCTGCCACTTGAAGCAACTAAAAGAAAATATGGAAACCAGATTCTATGATCTGATAAATCTGGAAGTGCCCACTTGCTAAATCCTTTCACAGCAGACTTTGCATAACCTCATCCCAAACTGCAAGAGCCACTGACAGATCTGAAATATGACTGTGAAGCCCAATCACATTTTCAGAGTTACAGCTATGAAGCTTTTTGGGTGAAAATGAGGAACACTTTTGATTGGGAGTACCAATAAATTTGGGAGTACCAATAAATCACCTAGATATTATCCCATAGGTCATTAGCACTTTTTAAAAGTCTATTTCCCGCCCTAGAGACTCATTAAAACCCAAACCACCATGTTTGTGTTAAATTCTACATTAACCCAGGAGCACAGCAGTCTCTTCTAAAAACTCCCATCCTTTGCCGGTAATATGGTGGCTTCCTTCCAAGCCTGTGCTTGTATTACATCTATGCATCTGATGCCACTGAAGTTTTTTAAACATAGAACATTTGTACTGCTTTTTGGGGCACAATTCTCTCATTCTGCAGCAAAACAAACCTCTTCTTTCACAGTCACAACACAATAATAAATCCACTCCTTGAATGTGCTCTGTCTCCATTTTCCTGCTCATGTGGGTGTGCAAACAAATGTCCAGATGAAGAAAGTAGTTGGGGACATATGATATCAGCCCAGTTTTTGGCATGGAAAGGGACAGCTACATGTTTCCTAAATGTCAGGGAATGAGCTCCAAGGCCATGCGAGATCGCCAGACACCTGCTCCCCACTATTCTCAGCCTTGCCTTCTGCTGTTGTCATTCTGACACTCATGGCTTGCAAACATTTTAGCCAATATTCTCAGTAGGGCAATTATATGGCATTTTGCATGCTTCTTGTTGCTATAAGGCAAGTGATTGCCAATTGCTGTAGGAGGTTGCCAAGACCCAAGAAAACACACCACGAGACCCTCCCCATAATGAACTGAACAGTAAGAAGACAGGCTTCTTGAGGACTTGAACTCCACTATTAACTTCATATGCCCTGAAGGCTGAGGACCAACAGGATATCTTGGAATGTCACCAAGGATTTCCCAGAACTTTTCCAAGCCTTTTCCTTGGAATCCAAGGATTCCAGATTTTCTTAAAGCTGGAGCTTTAATAGAAGACCCTCAATGGGGAAAACATCCTAGAAGCCTATAGCACAATCCTTATTGAGAACAGAAATGTACAATGAATTCACAGTGTCACAGACTATGGCCCAACTATGTTCTGTCCACAATCATTTGGATTGTGAAAAGGGAGGAGAGATGAATTGAGTTCTGATGAAAGTTACATTTGAATGAAAGGAAAATAAGTAAGGCTTTCAGAAACTATTGGAAAAAGATCTCCAGACTCCTGTATTTCCACAGTCAATCCAATTCAAACACAATCCCAAAAGGGGAAAGGGATAAAAATTACCTTCTGCCCTATTGCCCTCTCAGGGACATTCTCTTAGAATAACAATGTAATCATTTTTTTACTCCTTCTGAAATGAAGTAGTAAGCCTATTTACAATATTCATTAATCATATAACAGATGAGACAGTTTATTAGTAATCTAACTGCAGCTAGAACAAATTATATCATTGCTAGTGATCAATCAGATTATTTAGAGTCTTCCAAGTAGTGACAATATAATCACTGGAGTCTACAATTATTTTAGCATTGTCAGGCCACCAAAAGTCATTGTCTGTAGGCAGCTAAAAATGACTTGAGAGAATTTCAGCAATAAATATTACAGCGTGCAAAGTAATGCTCCATAAAAACGTGGACACTTCTCCCTGTATGCAACTTTGCTTTCCTTGCTTAATGAATGCAGCAGTAAGGCTAAAGTCAATTGCTCAACCTTTTCAGGAAGGCCACATGACGTTCAGCACTGCTCAAGTACCAGACGGAGGCAACTCTCAAGTTCCTTGAAAAGAGATGAAAGAGGCTATGTAAATCGAAGCACCATAAAAGTTATGTGGGATCAGCCCAGCACTGTTTTCCACAGCAACCAGGGAGACCCTAACCCTGAGAGCAAGCCAACTCTCCTAATTAATCAACATTACTGGGGTTCCTGGGTCCCGGCCTTTCCAATAGCTCCCCAACATCTGGGGTGCATGGACAAAAACTCAGGCAACCATGGCAGAGGGCGGGCTATCAGAAGACAGACAGCTCCAGGTGACCCAGGGAAAAGCAGATCTGGTCTCCAGCCAGAAGCTGACAGCATAATTACAGCTGGAGTGCAACCCCCCCCCCGCCTTGAATTCCAAAGCAGAGAAACCTGCTTCAGTGACCAAAAGAAAAGCAGATGAGTATTGGTGGAAGAAAATCCCTAAAGCAGCTGAGGTGGAATTTCCCCACCCACAGGCCCAAAAGGGGGAAAGGCCCCTGAGCAAGCTGGGAAGAGTGGATTGGATGTGGGACTGGACACAGGCCAGGATCCCAAAGCCCCTAACGGAACCCCTGGGGAGATCCATAGAGCAGCTGAGGGAGGAATTTGACTGGGCCACCATTTGGGATGACAACTCATCATGCTGCCCAAAACAGATGGGAGTTTTTACAGAGCCCTTTGAAGTGAGGAAAAGCAGGCAAGACCACAGCCCCACTTCTCCACCCACCAGAAGGAAAAGGAGTCCAAAGCTGCAACCAATGCCTTCCCCATGCAGCAGGCAGCCACTTCACTCTCTGCAAATTAGAGCCGGGGAGGAAGGCCAGCCACCTCAAATGCAGGTTTACAGAAGGTGACAGGAGGAGGGAGGAGCAGTACTCAACAAACTGCCCCAGTTCAGGAGGGCCGAATGTCAGCCTTCAAGATCTTCTATTATTGCCTTGCATCTTTTGGCTGCCATAAGTAATGGGGGGAGGAGGGGGGATCTTGTCTGGGAAGAGAGCTGGAGGTGTTACATTCTTGTGTTGTGTAATGAGGAGTGGGGGGGAATATAAATTCCTGCTCTTAAGTTTCTATTCCTCGCTTAGCTTTCTTTTCTCTGCACAGCTGCAAATCTTTATCAAAATATGTCAAGGTCAACGGACAGAGGCCTCATCACCACCTGAAGATGCCCACATGATCATATTCACAACTTTTAATTGGAAGAATCATTTGAACTATGAGGGGTGGGAACGTTTCCAACACTTTGTATATGTGATCTGTGCGCCTAATTTCTCAGATTCAGAATTCTACTGATGTTACCACTTCAAATTCAGTAAAAGTTATCTTTGCTCTAATCTAAAGAGTCTAAGTTTTCTTTCTTGAATTTTGAATGGAGCACCACCTGACATTGTCTTTATATTTCAATGTTTTCTCTCTTGCCACTTGCAATATTTGCGTTTTAATGGCTTTCTTTGTAAATCTGATGTGAACTTCTCTTGGTAAGGTATTTCTCATTGCATATCTTGTGAAGACTCGATAGACCTCATCTATTCCATCCATCATCTTCTCTTCAGTTATTTCCAAAGCTTCAGCCAATATTTCTATCATTATCTCAGCTAAATTTTGTTCTTTTTCTTCCTCTATGTTTTGGAATCTAAGATAAAATTCTGATCTGTCCATCTCCCATCTCAGCATACCACTTTTATCTTGTTCAACCACAGTTAATCTGTTATCAATGTCTCCAATCTTCTTGTCTCTTTGTTTATCTTCTTCTTCAATTTTTTGGAGTCTCTCATCATACTTCATCATCATTTGTTGGATGTTCTCCACTTTTTTATCGGTTTTCCCTATTCTTTGTTCAATGTTCTCTATTCTCTTTTCAATATTCTCTTATCTTGTTTGAATATTTTGAATTCCTTGCATAATCATCTGCAGGGTCACTTTTTCTTGTTCTTTTTCTTGCCTTAACATTGTCTGTATTGAACGTTGTCCTCTAGATGGTGGAGAGGAAGAAGTAGAAGTTGAAGAACCAGGAGCTGTTAACTTCCTACTCACTTTGAGGAATTCAAAATCTTCAGGTTCTTCTAGACCTTAATCCAGTTGTGAAATAACCAATTGCAGTTCCAAATAAAAATAGTAGGAAAAAAGCCAAATAGTAATAATAATAAAAAAGAAGAAAAAATTTCTTCAGGTTCTTGTATACCTTAATCCATTCGGTTGGTTAGATGACAGTAAAAATTCAAAAATGAAGGAAAAGACCATAAACACACCATGAACACCCCCCCCCAAAGTTGTAACATCCTAAAAAAGGTGAAAAGGTGAAGAAAAAGGCTAAAAAAAGAAAGGAAAAATTCTTCAGGTTCTTCAACACCTTAATCCAATTAAGAGGTCTCAAATATAAAAGGATGCATAAAAAAAAACAAAAAAAACCAATATAGAAGGTAGATGGAAAGACAAAAACACCAGGAAGGGAGAGAGAAGAAAAAGGCTACTCCCTTAAAAAGAAAAGGAAGGGAAACATTAATACTAAAGCTTTTCCTTTAAAATAAAAAGCAGGTGTAGAAATTTAACTTCCAAAAACAAGAAAAAAAAGCAAAGACAAGTTCCAAAGAGCCAAAAATCCAAATAGCTATTACAAAAAAAAGTAAACTGATGAGGAGGGGTAGCACAGCTTAGAAAGAATAAAAAGAGCACACTGCACTTTGTTTAATTATCCAAGGCTCTTGTTATAACTATCTTCTCCAAAGACTTATCACCTTTTCTTTTCCTAAGCTTCAACACCAGACTCCAGCTGTTGATAGAAACCCAGAAGAGCACCTGCAATAATACTCTCCAATGCTCTTCCCTCTATCTTATCAAACAGGCAATGTCCTTGAAAAAAAGTCTCAGTTCTTTCTCAGCTTTGTCTGGTCAAAAGAAAAATAGAATATTTCCAAGCCTCTAGTTGGCAGTGTTACAAAGTTTCTTTAGCTTTCACTTTCCCCCTCCTTTTCCAAACAAAATATAATAAGAATTAATTAAAAAAAGAAAAAGATATTTTAAAAAAATAACTAAAAGGGAGTCTCTGGCTTCAGAATATTATAAAGTCAAAAAGGAGAAAAGAAGAGAGAAAAAGAAGAGAGAAAAAACAGTCCAGTTTCAAAATATAAGATCATGTGTAGAAAATCCAGCAATAAGAAAAAAATATATATTACTTTGACATTCCTGTTTAAAATCGCCGCTTAATCACTTCTGTCAAAACTTTTACAGATTCTTTCTTGCCCTTAGGGTGTCCTTTCAAGTCTTAAAATAAAGAAAAAGTTCTCACCAAACCGGCACACTCTCTCTTTCCGTTCTCTTTCGTTTTGGAGCTGTCCCAACTTCAGCAGCTTTAATGGCTGCCTCTTTGCCGCTGGCAAAAAGAGCTTCTCCTGGATCTACCAGGGACTTTGTGATATCCCTGGGATTGACAGGATGCGCTCTTTACAATCACCGTCTCATCGGGACAGTTTAGATCCACTTGGACCGTCCAGGAGCAAAGATATCGGCAGCGATCTCAGACCTCCAAGATCGCATGCCGTATCGTCGTGACGCCAGCTCCGCCCTCGGCTTGACTTTCTTAAAGGGGAAGGGTTGTTTTAAAATTTTTACACTGCTGTTGGGAGGAAATACTTCCCTGGACAATCAGCACTTTGAAGAAATAATTGAATAATGAAGCGGAGCTGTCAGAAAGAATCATTTAATGACAGAGAACCAAGATGAGTGACATTCAGCAAGGCTTCTTGGCTAGCTAGAAACATTGACATTCAAATGTGAGTTTACATACCTTTTCTGAGTTTTGGTCTAAAACTGGTTTTTGGTGAAGGTTTTAAAAAATAAGGTGTTTATTGATGGGATAATTTTTCCTATTCAGCTTCAATAAGCAACAGCTATTGTTGTGATTTGATTATTTGTATTGTGTTTGAATATTTTTCCTGCCTTATGGTTTCTTTTTCTATCAGGGAAGGGGGTCTTCCTTCACTGCTTTAGTGGTATCTGGCATTGTCCTTTTGGGGTATACTTCCAAGAGGCAGGATGCAAGCTTGGCACTGATTTTTTTTTACTGCCTTTCTGGGGGGCATGTGACCTTTCCTTAAATCTGGATGATTTCCTTAGGATATCTTGTGAGGTGAGTGAGACCAGCTGGTATCTCTAAGGATTGCTTTTCCTGGGTGTGCTTTTTCTGGAGAGCTTAAATAACCTCTCTGCTAAAGGGTTTCACTCTATGAGCAAGAGTTGGCTGCTGATAGTTATCATTGCATTTTAACTATTTTAACTCCTCAAGGTGCTCTGGCACCCTGCCTGATTTGTAACAATGGTTTGCAGGTATTTTTAATCTAATGGTTGGTATTTAGGGCAGCTTTTTGCAAGCAAAGAAGCCTTTTGCATTTTTGTACAGGTAATCCTTGACTTACAACAGTTCATTTAGTGACCATTCAAAGTTACAATGGCACTGAAAAAAGTGACTTATGACCATTTTTCACACTTACAACCATTGCAGCATCCCCACTGTCATGAGAGGCCAGGCAAGGAGAAGCGCCCCTTGAGTGATGTTGAGTTGGCCATGATCACCCAATCACATGACCACCAAACCACACCCATCAACTAAGCCACGCCCACAGAACTGGTTGTTAAAAAAATTGAATCCCACCCCTGGGACTAACTATAACATATATGGGAAAGAGAAACAGAAAGAAAAGACAGGCACAAAAAATACTAGAAGAAGCATATAAGAGGCTGGAGAAGGAACTTCAGAGAAATCCACAAAGGAAGGACATACAAAACAAAATGAACTTAACAAAGCACAACATGGAAATAATAGATAAAGAAGAACTAGCACAAAAAATAAAAAGTTCCAAACAAAACCTTTTTGAAAATGCAAATAAACCAGGTAGGTGGCTAGCATATAGACTGAAGAAAGAGATGGAAAAGAAATGGATCTCTCAACTAACAGATGATAAAGGTAACCTTTGCTATAGAAATGAATAGAAAAAAGAAATAGTCCAAAAATATTATGGGGAACTATATGAAGGGGATGAGGAGAAATCAAAGAACATTTTTAAAAAGCAGAATTACACAAAGTACCAGAAGAAATTAAAACAATGCTATAGGGAAGAATTACAATGATGGAATTAACAGAAGCAATTAAAAGACAAAGCAATGGGAAAACACCAGGCCTGGATGGTCTACCAGCAGAACTGTATAAAACCTTGCAGGACTCCCTGAGCAACACACTGTTAGAAGTGGTAAATGAAGTACTGATAGAGACAAAACTCATGAATATAAGCTTACATTAGTTTTATACCGAAAGAAGATACTGATCTACAACAGATTAAAAATTATAGACCAATATCATTGCCGAACTCGGATTATAAAACATTTGCTTCAATAATGGCAGAAAGACTAAACAGATTTTTAAACCAGTTTATGCATCCAGACCCAGGTTTCTACCCAAGAGACAAATACAAGACAATATGAGAATAATCCTGAACACTTTGGAATATTATGAAGTGCATCCAGAGAAACAGATGGCATTGATATTCTTAGATGCAGGCTTTTGATAACATGAACTGCCAGTTGATGCTGGCACAAATGGAAGAGGTTTATTAAAATGATTAAGACAATATATTACAAACAATATGCAAAAGTGATGGTAAATGGAGAATTGACTGAAAAAATTAACATTAAAAATGGAACAAGGCAAGGGTGCCCCTTGTCACCATTACTATTTGTATTAACTTTAGAAGTGTTAAATAGAAATATTAGGAAAGATAATGAAATAAAAGGGATAGATCTCCAAAAACAAGGGACATGTATTGATTGGTGGACATATCTCCAGTTATAAAATAGATATAAAAAAGATATAAAAGATTTTGGAATGTATTCGGAATCACAACAATTGGATAAAATTTTATTAGGCCCAGATGAAAAAAACATTACAAAAAATTATAAACTTTTGTTAGAGGTAGAATTAGAAGAAGTTGTTGTTAAGGGATGTATGATAGCTTGGGCTCAAAACATAGGGCATAATATAAAATTGACAGATTGGGAAAGTATTTGGAACCAAACCTACAAATTAACAAAATCGGCATCTATAAGATGTTCTATAGATGGTATCTACCCCCAGCGAGATTGGTGAAGATATACCCCAACATGAGTCCGGTATGTTGGAAATGTAGAAAGAAAAATGTGGTGGTCTTGTCCTGAGGCCCAGAAATACTGGCTTAAAATTAAATATTGGCTGAAAGAAATTCTTAAGGTTCAACCAGAACCTTTGGAACCAGAATTATTCTTGTTAGGGATATTTAAAAAGAAATATGGAAAAAACATAAAATATATTGTATTATATATTTTAATGGCTGCCAGAATAGCTTACAGTCAATGCTGAAAGCATAACTGTATTGCCCAGATGAACTAATCATTCAAAAATTATGTGCTGAAATGGACAACTGACTTTAATGTTACAAGAGAAAGATGATTTTAAATCAGGGGTGGGCAAACTTTTTGGCTCGGGGGCCTCATTGACTTTTAAAATTTGACAGACGGGCCGCCACCTGGTGTCGAAATGCCTGTCATTACAAGTCAAAATCAAATGAATGCAATCATTCAATCATTCACATCAAACCTTAATTCTGTACCAATCTTTGGCGGGCCGAATTAAAAAGACCAACAGGCCGGATGTGGCCCGCGGGCCGTAGTTTGCCCACCCCTGTTTTAAATATTACAAAACCTGGGGAAAATGGTATAATTGGATTGAATTAAGACAGATGGAAAATGAAGGAATTTAAGATAAGCAATTTATAGATTAAATGTATATATTTGCACAAATTATATATATTTGTAAATATGCACAAAAGATAGACATGTATGAGATTGATGTCACAGAACTGTTAATGTAATGATCATCTTTTTGTTTTTAAAAGACAAAAGACTAATAATTTTTTTTAAAGAAATAAAAGGGATAGAAATAAGAAAGGAGGAATACACATTACAGGCATTTGCAGATTATCTGGTTTTTATATTAGAAGAACCACTAGGAACAGGACCTAAGTTGATAAATAAGATAGAGGAATATGGAAAAGTGGCAGGACTGAAAATAAATAAAGGGAAAACTAAGATTTTGGTTAAAAATATGATAGAGAAAAAAAAAAGAGTTAATGGAGAGATTAGATATTCAGATTGCAAAGAAAGTAAAATATCTGGGGATCCAGTTAATGGCCAGATGTGGAACGATTAAGGAAGATAACTATTATAAATTAAAAAAACAAATCAAGACAGACTTGGAAAAATGGGGCAATATGCAGCTATCACAAACAGGAAGAATTGCAACGATTAAGATGAATATATTACCAAAAGTGTTGTATTTGTTTCAAACAATTCTGATAAAACTGGAGAAAAAATATTTTGAAGATATTAACAGAATAGTATTGATATATATATGGAAGGGAAGAAAGTAAGAATTAACTTTAAAATGTTACAGGATGCGAGAACCAGAGGAGGGTTTGGGTTACCTAATTGGGGATTATATTATCAGGCTACGGTATTAACTTGGATGAAAGGATGGATTATGTTAAGAAACACAAGGTTGTTGACGTTGGAGGGGCATGATCTGCAATTCAGCTGGTATGCTTTTTTATGCTACAAGATACATGGTTATTTCCAAAGATATTTTGTTAGGAATGCTTTATTGTTAATATGGGAAAAAACTAGAGAACATTGTTTGAAAATTCCAGTCTGGTTATCGACAATGGAAGCATTTATACACCCAAATATTTGTAAAATGGGAACTATTGTTAGATATAAGGATATATTTAATGAAAAGAGTGAGCTCAAAACCAAACAAGAACTGAATGAACAAGGGGTTGATATGCATTGGTATTCAACACAATCAAGATATGAAAAAGTTGTTAAAGCTGAAGATATCCATAAGGAACTGACAGAACTGGATAAAATACTAACAGGAATGGAAGACAAGCTGATTAAAAAACTGTATTGTTATTTATTAGGTGTTAAGTTAGAAGAAAAGTAAGTAAAGAAAACGATTATAGCATGGGCGAAAATTTTTGGGTATACCATAGAATTAGACAAATGGCAGAAGTTATGAGAGAGAAATTATAAATTAATATTGACAGCATATAAAGAAAATTTGTACAAGATGTTTTATAGATGGCACTTTGCACCAGCAAAACTGGCAAAGATAAATCAGCCAAATGCTAGAAGTGCCATCAGACACCCAGAACATATTACCATATGTGGTAGACATGCATAGAAGCTAAAAGATATTGGACAACCAATTCATAAAAATTGAAAGGAAATGTCTGAAGATACTGGCGTTTTTGTCTTCCTCCTCTCATAAAGGATAGCAAGCCCAGAAATCAGACATAAAGCTGGCAGTTGTGGTGCTGGGTTAATGGTAACCAAGCAGATCACCACTTCCAACTGCATTATCTCAAGCCTTCTTGCCACTCTGCCACAGGTTGTCCAGATGGGAGATATTTTCTTTTCCAGGGAAAAACCATTTTTAAATTGGAATATCAAAGATTGGTTTCAACCTGCCTTAGCAGTGGGTTTTTATTACATGGGGGCTCTCTTGTGTCTTAGCAAATGGTTTAAGTTGAGACATGTTCACATTTTAACAGTTGTGAAGATGAGCCTGAGACTACCACGCTACAATATACAGCGTTCCCTTTTGACCTTTTAACCTTAAACAAACTTCAGACTAGTTTATAATAAAGCCACCCTACTAGTGGTGGTATTCAACTTTTTTTTACTACCAGTTCTGTAGGCATGGCTTGGTGGGCATGGCTTGGTGGGACTCGGTCTCTAAAAGGAAGAAGGCATGGGCAGGGCCAACTGATTCAAATCGTCCCTACCACCTCTCAGAACCAATTCAAACTGTCCCAACTACCTTGCTCGAGGTGGTGCGAGGTGGTTGAATTTCACCCCTGGTGTGGTGTGGCTTGGTGGGTGTGGTGTGGTGGCTTGGTGAGCATGGTAGGGGAAGGATAAAATCCCAATTTTCATCCCATTCCAGAGGAAGGATACTGTAAAATCTCCATTTCCACCCCACCCCACTAACCTGCTTTCCAGCTCCATTCTCCTGTGCAGGGCAACAAAAGATGACCCAGTCAATCAGCTGGGACTTGGGAGACAGCAAATAGATGGGGGTGGGGCCAACCAGAGGTGGTATTTACAGGTTCTCTGAACTACTCAAAATTTCCACTACCAGTTCTCTAAAACCTGTCAGATCTGCGTGAATACCACCTCTGCATCCTACTATACTGGTAGTTTCTTATATCAGATATTTTGGCACAGGTACAGTCTGGCCAACAGTGGTGGATTTCAAATAATTCCACCATTGGTTCACCAAAAATGTGAGCGCATGTGCAGCTTCTGCGCATGTGCATGCAGCTTTCATGTATGTGCGCACATATGGCTTCCACACATGGGTGCATGGCTTCGCGCATGTGCAGTTTCTGCCACATGGTGAAGCTCAACCGAGCAGCCTTTCGGGGCCTGCTTCCCTGAATTTCTGCTCTCCGGGGCAACAGCTGCTTTTCTTTGCATTGCTGGGAGAGCGTCTTGTGCAATTTAGCAGCTGTGAGCTACTGCTTTCCTCTAAGACCCATCCGGAAAATGCTGCAGCACAGAGGAGCAGCAGCCATGTTGAATGCTGTTTCTCTCAGCTGCAGCGCTTTCTGGGAGGGACTTAGAGGAAAGCGGTGGCTCACAGCTGCTAAATTGCACAAGACGCTCTCCCAGCAAGAGCAGCAGAAGAGAGAAGCAGCTGCCAACCCAGAGAGCACATGGAATGTATCCCCAAGTCACCAAGGCTCAGCAAGGGATGGAAAAAGTGGCTGCAAGTTCTCCGCTGCAGCACTTTTCAGATGGGACTTCTTACAGGTAACCATCTGGTCGATTCCCAAACTGCTTCAGCCTCCTGTGCCCGCCCCCGGCAGATCTTTGGCCTAGCACAGCAGGCCACAGGGTCAATAAATTGCTTTGGCCCAGGGGGCCATAGTTTGAGGCCAGAGGGGGCGGCATGTGGTTGGAGGCCCGGGACAAGGCCGGAGTGGGGGAATGGCATGTTCCCCAACCCAGCCAAGGCGAAGGGCGAGTGGGCAACATGCTTACTTTTGGTGAGCAGAGCGGGCGAGGTGCAGAGGCAAGGTATGGAGATTATTACCTCAGCTGCGTGGCAAAAGCAAGATATATAGGGTGGGGTGGGG
This sequence comes from Notechis scutatus, assembly GCF_900518725.1. The sequence goes on along the minus strand of NW_020716661.1, from coordinate 7,064,858 downwards.
TGGGGTGGGGAGGGGAGGGGTGGGTGGGGCCAGCCAGTGAAGTGATTTGCCAGTTCTCTGAACTGTGCAGAATCATTACTACCAGTTCAGTAGAACCAGTCCAAACCGGTTGAATACCACCTCTACTGGCTACGGTTACATATACTTGTAAAAAGACCCAGTGAAGGAGTGAATGTGTAATACTCTATCTAGTCACACTGGATACAGAACAACTGTATAAAGAGTAATAAATCATAATAAAGATTTATCATGGGCAATGTCAGCATTCCACAAAACCTCCATTCCAACAAATAACTCTGAGGCAGACATCCACTCCAAAATTCTTTTTATTAGAGTAGTAAAGTGGCACATTTGGAAAACCTGAATCTGACAGTTCCAGGTTTCCTTGCAATAAGTAAAAAATTACAAATCCACCCCCTGTATCCATCATTGCAACACATGCCCCAATCACCCAACATGATGTCCCAACATGAGATGTCCTCTCAACCAGGTGCAGAAATAACATGACTTAGAAGAAGAATGCTATTATGTCTAACCACACTCCAAGAAATTCCCCCTCCCATTTTCCCAGGCTCAAGAATGTGGCAGTATGGAAGCGTCTGGTGCTAATATGGCTTCCAAAGCTGACAACCATCCCCCCTTGAAAAAATCATGTCCTGAAAAATACAATAAACAAAACACAACAAGGGGTTAACTCATTTATATATTTTAAATATAGTTTATAAAATCATACATTTCAATGTCCTACCAGTCAATGAATACTTCAGCTTCAACCATAACAACACAAGAGCTAACAATAGATACAAACTCAAGGTTAATCGCACCAAACTTGATTGCAGGAAATATGACTTCAGCAATAGAGTGGTCAATGTCTGGAATACTCTATCTGACTCTGTGGTTTCTTCCCCAAACCCCAAAAACTTTAACCTTAAACTGTCTACTATTAACCTCACCCCTTTCCTAAGAGGTCTGTAGGGGGCGTGCATAAGCGCACAACGTGCCTACCGTCCCTGTCCTATTGTTTCTTTTATTTTTTTTAATTTTTCTTATATGTATCCATGTATTCATAACTATGTTTTTACTTATACCTATTATCTTGTAAGCAATTGACAAAAATAAATAAATAAATAAGAATAAATAAATTGCCACCTTAACCCCCTCTCCCCGCTCCAAGGGGACCCTTTGGCTTGTCAGGGAACTTATCATGGATTTGCTTAATCAATCTATCTGCATGTATATCCCAACTTTTCATCCAAGTAGCTTCTGACAAAGGGTAGCCTTTCCACAGCACTAAATATTGTAATCGTCTTTGGGGTAATCTAGAGTCAAGGATTTTTTTTTAATTTCATAATGTTTTTTGTCCTGTACTACCAAAAATTTGGGGGTAGCTACCAGTACGGGTCATAGATTGGAACCAACAGTTTCAACAAGCTACTATGGAAGACTGGGTGTATTTTCCCTAATAACCGAGGGAGGCTAACTTAGTCACTGGATTGATTACTTTCGATAAAGGAAAGGGACCCAGAAACTTTGGCCTCAACTTCTTCCAAGGAAGCTTCAACTTAAGATATTTAGTGGACAAAAACACTTTGTCACCCACCTTAAAAGGTGGTTGGAGAGGTCTATGTTTGTCTGCCTGTTTTTTATATTCCTCAGTTGCTTCTGCTAGAGCTTTTTTTGTATCCTCCCAACCTTTCTTTAATGAGTCCATCCACTCTGTTAAAGATATGGATGTTGGGGGTTCCCTAGGTAACTCGGGCATAGGGACAAAATCCATGCCAGTGTTGATTTGGAATGGAGTCAAGCCTGTGCTGCTGTTATTGTAAGCAACTTCTGCAACAGTAACAGTTCTGCCCAGTTCTCCTGTTGATAATTTACATAGCATCTAATGTATTGTTCTACCATGGTGTTAGCTCTCTCTGCTGCCCCGTTGGATGCAGGATGGAATGCTGAGGAAAGACCTTGGGACAAGCCAATGGACTTCAAAAACTCCCTCCAGAACTTAGCAGTAAACTGTACACCTCGGTCTGAGATTACTCTACGAGGACTCCATGAAGCCTATAGATATGGTTCACGAACAGTTTCACAAGTTTCTTAGCCATTGTCCATTACATGCTGTAAAGTGGGCTTTCTTAGGAAATAAGTCAATAACAGTCCAAATCATGGTATTTCCTCCACTTTCCGGTAACTCTACGATAAAGTCCATCACATCTTCTTCCCACAGCTTCGTTGGTTCAGCTACTTGTTGAAGGAGGCCAGGGGTTTTTCCAGTTCTGTGTTTCATTGTGGCACAAATTGAGCAGCTTTTCACATAGTCCTCAACATCAGTTTTCATTTTTGGCCACCAGAACTGTCTCCTGACTAAATGTAGGGTTTTTAAGAACCTAAAGTGTCCCCCCAACCATGAGTCATGGCTACGTTTCAGTACCATCAGAGTATTGGGTACATAAATCTTGGTTCCTTTCCAAGCCAATCATTCATTGTCAAATTGGGTTGATGTTCAACAAACCATGGATTGGTTAAAAGTGCTGCTTACAACTTAGTTGTCAGTTTGTCTTCTAGGCATCTAGGACTGCATTTGGCTCGGCCTCGGGTGGTTACTTGGCCTGCGGGTTGGGCTTCTGATATCATAGTTCATACTACCTCTTCCTAGCAAACGCCAAATTGGGGTTTTCTTGACAAGGCATCCGCTAATAAGTTTTTTTCCCCCTGGGATATATTTCAGTCTAAAGTTGAATTTCTTAAAGTATTGAGCCCAGTGAACCTGTTTAGGGGAAAGCTTCCGAGGGGTCTTCAGAGCCTTGAGGTTTTGTGATCAGTCCACACCTCGAAAGGCTCCGTAACTCCCTCCAGGAAATTCCTCCAAGATAGTAAAACCCATTGCACAGCAAAAGCCTCTTTTTCCCAAACTGCCCACCTATGTTCTGTGTCAGTCAACTTTTTTGACACATAAGCACAAGGCATCAGTTGGTCTTGAGAGTTCTTTTGAAGTAGTACCACCGCAATAGCCACATTACTGGCATTGGCTTGGACTACAAAAGGTTTCGTTGGATCTGGATGTTGGAGGATAGGCTCCGGTGCAAAAAGGCATTTTAAAGTTTCAAAAGATTTTTGACAATTCATTATACAAATGAGAAGTTGATTAGGTTTTGGTTTGGTTGGGGAAGGCCCAGTTTTCAGCAACTCTGTTGAACCTGGGTGACCTCAGGAAAAATTGTCTATAAAAATTTGCAAAACCCACGAAGCTTTGAAGTTGTTTGTGTGTTTTTGGTGGCTGCCAGTCTAGCACTGCCTTCACCTTTCCAGGATCATTTCAATCCCCTGATTTGACACTCGGTAGCCCCAGATAGACCAAAGATTCTTTATGGAATTCGAATTTTGACAGCTTTGCATATAATTTGGTGGCTAAAAGTTTTTTCAGTACTTGCCTGACTAATTTGACATGTTCTTCGATGGTCTCGCTGAATATAAGAATGTCAACCAAGTACACAAGGACCCCCTTGTACAAATGCGTATGTAACATTCATTGATCTGTTGCATAGATACAACTGGGGGCCCTTAGAGTCTGAAAGGCATGACTTGGAACTGAAAACTCCTCAGAGGGCAGTTAAACACCGTTTTCCATTCATCTCCCTCCTTTATGCAGATTTGGCAGTAGGCTTCTCTCAGATCTAGCTTGGTAAAGATTTTGCCGTTGGACAGGTAATTTAGCAAGTCCTTCATTGGGGGAGGGGTATGTGTTTTGTATGCACACCACATTCACACCATGAAAATCCACGCATAATATGAGACCGCCATCTTTCTTCTCATTAAATAATACCGGGGCTTTCAACCTAGATTTTGCCGGTTCAATGAAGCCTCTGGCTAAATTGGTATCAATGTATTTCCTCAACTCAGTCATCTCGGCTGGTGTCATGGAGTACATCTTTGGTTTGGGCAGCTTTGCCCCAGGTTCTAATTCGATGGCACAATCAGTGGCTCAATGAGGGGGTAGGATGTTGCATTCTGTTCTATATTAGAATACTCGAAATACCCTCGTCTGATTGGTCCACACATTCTGCAAGCTGATTGGTTAACTGAACTACTGTGATTGGCTCCATACAAATCAACCGCGATTGGCCGGGCCGATCGTGGGAGATTCAAAGAGCCGTCATTGGCTGCAAGCCGCGAGCAATCCCTATATGAAAGGCTGCCACGGCTCCAAGATCTTGTACAGATCTATACATAAAATAAAGAGCTGAAAAGTCACACTGGTCTCGAGTCTCCTTTCCCGCGATTTAACACTGGCGACGAGGGTGGGATTCTGAGACAAAGAGACCAGTCGAGCACATGGCAACCAGAACTGAACAACCGACAAGATGGCTGCCAGCAACTCGCCACCCACACCATTCAATCAGGTGGCAGAGGACTGGGAATTGTATATTGATCGATTCCTCATGTTCCTCGAGAGCAACAACCTGAAAGACGCAAACGACCAGAGGAAGAGAGCCGTGTTCCTGACACACTGCGGGCCTGCAGTGTTCAAGATGGCCAAGGTGCTGGCCAAACCCCAAGATGTGAAGGAGATGTCATGGACAGATCTGGACCAGCTACTGCAAAACCATTACGCACCAGCCGTTCCCAACCTCATTCGGAGGCATGAATTTTACAGAAGGGGAAAGCATCAGCGACTTCGTGGCAGCCCTAAGGAACCTCGGGGGTGTGTGGCTTTTCCGACATGGACAAGGGTCTGAGAGACCACGTGGTTCTCGGATTAAGAGACCCCATACTCCAGAGTCGGCTGATGGCTCGAACGGATATCACAGTCACCGAAGCCATCGCCGAAGCCACCGAAGCCGAGGCCGCGAAACAGTCAGCAGCCAAAATGCGACAAATGAACACGATAGACCGGCAATCACCCACGGAAGCTACACCAGCCCCAGACAAAAGACCAGAAGCAAGCCAAAAAGCCACGACCACGCACCACAGGGATGTCGACTCCTTTTCCGAGACCGAAGATGATGATGAGGAAATCCACAGATTACAATCGGAACGAGACCGATGGGAGCGGAGAGGTTGTAAGTCGGGGTTTCAATGTGCCGGGTGCGGAGGAGACCATCCCCGTTCAGAGTGCCGGTTCCTAGACGCCATTTGCCGGCACTGTGAGAAACAGGGGCACATTGCCAAGGTCTGTCGGAACAAAAGGAATTACAGCCTGAGGCGACGCGACAGCACCCCCCCCCCCCCAGAACCAGAGACAGGCACGCAGAAAGCCAGTGGAGCTGCGACGGCAGAAGCAAGCAGCTCAGCGAAAGCTCATCGGAAGGAAGAGACCCACCAGACGGTCACCATTGGGCACTCGAACACAACCGATGCCCAAAAAGTGCATGTGCAGGTCAACATCGAGGGCCAGCCGTGCAACATGGAGGTGGATTCCGGATCCTACCTCTCCATGGTTTCCTGGAATACAATTAAGCGCCTGGTACCCAGCATACATAGACGGGAGTTGGAAAGCCAGAGACTGACCCTAAAAGACTACCAGGGGAACTGGATCCCCGTGGTCGGAATTGGACATTTTCACATAGTCTTCAAGGGACACGCGAAGGTACTCCCGCTGACCATTGTGGATAGAGACCGCCCAAGCCTGCTGGGACTGGAATGGTTCGCACCATTGGGGATCGAGGTGACTGGCATCAACCACGTCGCAGAAACAGACTGGGAGGAGAACCTCATGAAGGACTTCCAGGAGGTCTTCAACGGTGAATTAGGCAAGTACCGTGGGTCCCCAATCTCATTTAATCTGAACCCAAATATTACCCCGATCTGCCTTAAGCCAAGACGAGTGCCCTTCGCGCACAAACCCAAAATTGATGAGCAACTAGACAAGCTCATTGCACAAGGGGTCCTGGAACAGATAGACCATGCACGGTGGGAAACCCCAATAGTCACCCCCATAAAGCCAGATGGGTCCGTGAGAATCTGCGGTGACTACAAGGCCACCCTCAACCACGCATTGCAGCAGAGTCCCGGTGGTACAGCACCTCCTACACTCGCTGGGGGAAGGAAAAGTATTTGCAAAGCTCAACCTGGCACAGGCATAGCAACAGCTGCCAGTCGACGCCAAGACAGCTGAGGCACAGACTATTGTGACCCACAGGGGGGCATTCCATTGCAAAAGACTCCAATTTGGAGTCAGCATGGCCCCAGGGGTATTCCAGAGTCTAAGGGAATGATTATTACAAGGAATAAAAGGGGTGGTGCCTTATTTCGATGACGTGCTAGTATCGGCGAAGAACAAAAACCAATTGGAAAGCCGCCTCATGGAAGTCCTGCAAAAATTTAAAGAGGCAGGACTCAAAGTAAAAAAAGAAAAGTGCCAACTATGCACAGAGAAAGTAGAGTTCCTGGGGTATTTGATTGACAAAAATGGAATCCACCCCACCGAAAGTCATCAAAGAAGCCCCTAGACCTCAGAATAAAACGGAGCTGCAAGCTTTCCTCGGACTTATTAACTTTTATAATGTTTTTTTGCCACAGAAGGCAACAACAACTGCAGAACCCCTACATAGGCTGTTAGACAAGACAGCCACCTGGTCCTGGGGCAAGCGGGAAGAAAACGCATTCCAGAAAATAAAATACCTGCTAACATCAGAATCAGTCCTCATGCAGTACAGCGAAACCCTACCGCTGACCGTGACCTGCGACGCTTCCCCATTTGGTGTCAGAGCCATCCTAAGCCACACTCTGCCAGACAGGAGAGAAGCGCCAATCGCATTCTTCTCCAAGACATTGTCCAGGGCAGAGAGGAATTATAGCCAGCTGGACAAGGAGGCGCTAGCAGCGATCTCTGGCGTGAAGCGGTTCCATGAATACCTATACGGTAGGACATTTTCCCTTATCACTGATCATAAACCACTCTTAGGAATACTGGCAGGGAACAAGGCCACCCCAAACATATTGTCACCAAGGATGACAAGGTGGTCCGAATTCCTTGCCGCCTACAACTACCAACTAATACACCGACCAGGAAAAAGCATCTCACACGCAGACGCACTGAGCCGCTCCCCCCTACCTGACCTGGAAGGCAACCCGGCACCCACCACATCTATACTACAGATAGAGACATTACCCAATCCACCCCTTACCGTGTCAGACATTGCCAAAGAAACTAATACAGACCGGCAACTGGCGCGAGTTTTGAACTGGGTGGAAAAAGGGTGGCCGGAAACCGATGGCGGCGACCAATTTAAACATTTCCGGAACTGACAGACTGAATTATTTACACAAAGGGGCTGTATATTATGGGGGGACAGAGTTGTGGTTCTGGGGACATTACAAAAAAGAGTGCTGGCCATGCTGCATGAGGGACACCCAGGCATCGTCAAAATGAAAGCCCTGGCCAGGAGTTACGCTTGGTGGCCAGGGATGGACAAAGATATTGAGACATGGATGGCGACATGCGGAAAATGCCAGAAACCCCTCCCGCACCTACTCTCGAATGGGAAACCCCCAGGGGGCCATGGTCAAGGGTCCATATAGATTTTGCCGGAACCACAAAGGGACATACATTTCTAATAACGGTTGACGCTTACTCGAACTGGCTGGAGGTTAGTGTCATGCAATCTACCACCACGGAGGCCGTTATCAAAAAACTAACAAAACTGTTTGCCACCCATGGACTACCGGACTTGCTACTGTCAGACAATGGGCCGCAATTCACGGCGTTGTCATTCAAAAAATTTCTCGCCGAACGGGGTATACGACATGCTTTGACAGCGCCCGCTCATCCGGCAGCGAACGGGCGGGCGGAATGAATGGTTCGTTACACAAAAGACACGCTAGAAAAAATGGACACCAGGGACATACACGACAAAATAAATAAAATGCTCATGATACAACACATAACACCCAGCACGTCAACAAAGCAGAGCTACTGATGGGCAGAAAGTTACGATCACAACTAGATAGACTGCACCCAACATACAACCCCGACAAACCACCAGACTCGTCTAGTAAATACCGCATATTTACTCCGGGAGACACAGTTTACGCAAAATTTTTTACAGGGGACCCACTCTGGGTACCAACCAAAATAACCCAAGTGACGGCCCCCCGGTCATACCGGCTGGAAACAGAAGATGGAAGAAGCTGGAAACGACACTTCGACCAACTGAGGTCAAGAACAACCACCGACAACACGGGTAACACACAAACACCACAAATGGACATTAATTTAAAAAAAACAGAGGGAGGGGGAGAAACCCCAAACATTAACCAAAAGGGAAGAGGAAACCCTCCCAGAACACAACAACAACCCGAACACCCCCATCCAACACCCATAGGCAGAAAGATAAACCAACAATACTTACTGGCAGACGACCTTGGCAGAAGGGAACCGGCAGCGGACGATCAGCGCAAAGCCTCGCCTAGAAGGAGCAGCCAAGCCAGCTCAACCAGCCCGGAAAGACCAGCAGCAGAGCCATCAACTCAACCGAACCAGGTAGACCGGGTGGGAGTTGCAGCAATAGGCCGGACTCACCCTTCCAGGCAGTTCCATCGAGAAGGACGGGAGCAACAAGGATCCCATCCGAACCAGCCGAAGACAACACCACAACTGAGCTGCGCAGGTCAAGTAGACACGTAAAAAGCCCTGCCTACTTACGGGACTACGTTACGTAGGACTGAACCAAGAGGGGAGGGGTGTTCTATATTAGCATACTCGAAATACCCTCATCTGATTGGTCCACACATTCTGCAAGCTGATTGGTTAACTGAACTACTGTGATTGGCTCCATACGAATCAACCACGATTGGCTGGGCCGATTGTGGGAGATTCAAAGAGCCGTCATTGGCTGCGAGCCGCGAGCAATCCCTATATGAAGGGCTGCCACGGCTCCAAGATCTTGTACAGATCTATACATGAAATAAAGAGCTGAAAAGTCACACTGGTCTCGAGTCTCCTTTCCCGCGATTTAACACATTCCTCCTCACTAAAAGCCTCAGCCAAGTCTCTGCATTTTTTAGGAACCTGGAATTTGCCTGGAGGAAAGTCTGAAGCAGTAGTTGCTGTTTCTGGCTGTGGGCTCCTGTTGGGTGGCAGTCTTTTTTCAGGAGGGATCAGGGGCAGCGGGCCAATGCCAATTATGATTTTTCCGGTACGCATATTCCCATTTAATGGTAGGGGCCCATTTATCAAACCAAGAAAGTCCCAATATGACAGATTCTGACATTTTTGGAGCTACTATAAATCATATGAGTTCACAATGCCTTCCCATTTCTAATCTGATCAGTTCTGTAATTTGGATGCCTGGGACTCCTTCAATTAACATTCCATCTACCTGTTCAAACTTGATTGGGTGTTTTAAGGCTTTAGTTTTTATCCCTATTTGCTCAACAATAGGAACCCAATCAGGCATCTGGAACATCTGGTATCTATTACTGCTTCTAACTCCCCAGCTTCCCCAGTATCAGGCATCACCAACTTCACTTTAACTGTAAAAAGGGGGATGGCTGCATTCACCATGGGGTCCTCATTCTCATTTGCCTTTCCGGAAAGAGTTTCTTTCGCCAGAGGTTCCTTGCTCTCTTCTGTGGGGAAGGGAACCTCTACAGCTTGTCTAGCAAATTGACTGGTGTCTGGGGGATTCTGTGGAGCTCTCCTACCTCTGGCAGATGTTCTGGGCCTTGGTTGTGGAACCAGTGCAGGGGCCAGCTATTCGGAAGCCTGATATCCAGCTTGACTGCAACAGTAGCATTTGGTAATTCCTGTAGGTTGGGTAGGAGCAGCTTCAGCAGGTTTAGTCTGGCCAAAGTTCTCCTAGAGGGCTTCTCAGAGGGAGGTTTTCGGTGTAGGTGAATTTCTCTATCCAGAACAATGGACATGGCATACCAGTTTTGCAGTTGCTCTGGTACCCCTTGGATGCCACAGGCTTTTCTGACTTCTGGATCAATGGCTTCTTTAAAATAGTGCAGAAGTATCCTGTGAGGCCAATGCATGAGGTTGCCTGTGATCCATCTAGGCTGGGGATCCACACAAAGTCTTTTATGGGTTGATTACCTTGCTTCATCTCCTTTGTCTTCATTTTCACCTACTCTGTCAGGGTCTTCAAGTCTAGCCTGGAGCGACTCAACAAATGCATCTGCATCATTTAGCTCCACAGTGTCCTCATTGTACAACTGGACTATCTAGGTGGAAGTGTCTCCTTCATTCATCCCATCTGTAATTGCAGAAACTAGGTCGTGCTCTGTTTCGTATTGATTTCTATATTGATCTATATATGCCCAGATTCAGCTGAGGAAATAAGCAAGTTTTTCAGGCTTCCCATCAAATGTTGCTCTAAACCTTGGTGGGGCTGGCCTGGCTGGTGGAATCGCCATGGCGACTGCCCGCTAAGCTGAAATCTGTGGGGGCGCTACTACAGGCGGCAGAAGGGGACCCTGCAGGGGCATTCTGAGGGGTGGCAGAACAGTGGGCAGCAGTGGAGCAGGAATCTGCTGTGCTGCTGCTGGCTGCTGAATAGGGGCCATATGCTGAACTGGTTGCCGTGTTGAAAAAGGGGGGGTGGTGGCTGCAGCCTGCTGCTGGATCTGACCCATTACTGCACTGGGATTGTTCTGCAAATTGGCCCCATGGTGGTCCTGAACCAGGTGGTGCAACCGGTGCTGGCATCCACTGGCATTGGATCCACCCATGACCAGGATAGAATCCCCAGCCTGGGGGAATACACTCCACAGGGGGTAGCATAACCGCTGGCTGGTGTAGAGGGGCAATTGGAGGTTGCAGCATCCCAAATGTTGTCTGCATCTGCTGTCTCCCCCTTGCTGCTTGCCCCTGCCGTGCTGAGTTGATTCTTTGATTATCTCTAGCTGAGTGGAATGTTGCCGATGCCACACAGGCACCAATGCCAGGTCCTAAATCAGGAAAAGTGAATGTGAGTTGCATTAAGTTCAATCTCAGTTGGGGAGGTTGTTCAAAGTGCTCCGAAAGCCCTGCCAACAATTGGCTTTGGGATGGAGGCAACAGGTTCCAGTCTCCAGAGCTATCAGACTCCAAAGCCCCCATAACTCTCTATTCTGGATTGTGGCCTGACTTCATTGGGCTGGAGTAGGAAAGGTATTCAGGCAGCTTCTCCTCCGGTCTCATCTCTGGATTCAGATCAGTGTGGTAACTTTTCCAGGAATCCGTTTATTTGGGCTGAGTGCCTAGCCTTCGCAACTTCAACAACTTGCACAAATTCTTAAGAAGGAGGATACTGGGTCTCGATCAGTCCTCTGGTATCTGTTCCAACTGCTCTTTTTGTGATCTCCTCTTTCTCCTCCATCTTCACTGAGTCTTTGCACTGCCTGAGCTTTAGATCGGTACTGGGACCTCAGCACCCCAGATAGCCCCCTTTCAGGGTACTGGTAGCTATTAGAGATTCAGGATAATGTCAGTGTTCCAGAAAACCTCCACTCCAACAAATAACTCTGAGACAGACATCCTCTCCAAAATTATTTTTATTAGACTAGTAAACGGGCACATCTGGGGAATCCCAAAACTGAAAGTTCCAGGTTTCCTTGTAATAAGTAAAAAATTACAAATCCACCCCCTGCATCCATCATTGCATCACATGCCCCAATCACCATCTGTCCCAACATGAGATGTCCTCTCAACCAGGTGCAGAAATAACATGACTTTGAAGAAGAATGTTATTATGTCTAACCACACTCCAAGAAATTCCCCCCTCGCATTTTCCCAGGCTCAAGAATGCGTCAGTGGGAGAGCATCTGGTGCTAATATGGCTTCCAACGCTGACTGCAAAGAAGTTCACAAACAATGGTTTGGTTTATTAGCCAGTTGGCCATTAGTTTTATTTGCAGATAGCTGAAAATGTGACTTCTAATAATGAAAATCAAAGAGCACAGTGAAAAATGGATCTAAGGTTCGTAAAGTTCAAACTCATGCAAGCAGGAAAACAACCAGCCTTAAAACTGACAATGAAGATATTGAAGTGGTGGATGGTTTCTGCCTTTAATCAACTACCAGTATCAACAATAAATGACTCAGCAGTCAAGAAATGCACCAGAAATGCACTTGGAAGATCAGCCAGGAAACTTTGGAAAAGATATTCAGATGCTGTGATGTGTCTATACCTAAAAAGGTCAGAACTGAGCAGGCAATGTTTTTTTTTTCTGTGACACTCTAAGTGAAAGTTGGAATTTGAAGAAGCAAGATAGGAAATTGATGCTTTTGAACTTTCAGTTGGAAAAGACTCCTGAGAATGCAGTGGCTACTCAAGAAAACAAACTGATAGATCAGCCCAGAGTCAAATGATCCTATTTTGGACATCTTAAGTGAAGGCCCATCTCTTTGGAGAAGGCTCTACTGCTGGGAAAAGAGAAGAGGTGGGTGGACTCAGTTACAGTGGCAGAGGGTGCACAATTGGAAGATCTAAAGGATTGGGTTGAAAAAAAAGCCAACCTAGAAAAAAACTTGTTTTGTGGTTGCTAAGAAGTAATACTGATTTGATTGCACATAATTAAATCAATTAAGTTGTATTTACAATCCCCCTCTCCTATTCTACCATCTTATTCCACATGAGGAGAAAATAAGAAACAGCAGCAGGTATTGTTCCTGCTGTCTAAAATGCCTGCAGCCATTTCTTACCTGGTTTAAAACTGCAAAAAATAAATGAATGAATGCATTTGCACTATGCAAATGAAAGGCCACCCTAACAAATTATACTCTGGCAATGATATCTTAGTGTTGCAAAAAGTGATTGCCTGTCTTTTGGAGGTTACATATAAAGGCAAAACAAAATCCAGTCCCTGGGCAATTGGCATGTCCCTTCCCCCAAAATGCAGCCTTTCCCTTGATAACTTGGATCTGCCAAAGCCTTTTCATCATTAAACAGAGAGGTCCCTGATTTTCCTTGAATTTGGTCAGGTGTTAATGGAATCTGATTTACAAACTGCATTGTTTTATTAACTGATTATAACTAGACTGTTTGTTATGAAACATTGAGTATGGTATCTACATTCACATCTTTGGGACGTGAGTGAAATGTTGAAAGATTTCCAAATGATAAGTGATTAACTAGGTTTAATCAATCATGGAAAACCTAATTTACTTCAAAATGTCCTCAAAATATAGGCTGTGTTAAGATAATATAGCATTTATTGTAATCAGCTAATTAGGTAATTAATCAGTTAAAAACCAGCTAGTTAATTGAGTTAAATTCCTTTAATTGTCCTATCACAAATGTTTCTCTAATTAAAGGAATGGTTTCAAGAAACTTCTTGAAGTCTCTTCCAATGGCCTGGTGTACATCAGCCACCATTAACCATTCTTTGTACCTCCTGCAATACAACTAGCACGGGGAGCTTCCCATGGCAGGTAGAACCTACTGCCAGCCAGGTTCTCCAACAGGACCTTGCAGAAACATTTTGATTCTAGGAAGCTTCAGTTAGATCACCCACTGAAGCAGATTTAAGAGTTGAAGCAGGGACTTCAAAGCTGATTTTATTCTTGATATGTGTTTATGCTTGCATGTTAAATTGTAATCTGCTGGGAGTCATTAAGAATTAGAAATAAAAATAAACAAATAAAATGCATTAATACAAATATTTTGTAGCCTTTTTGTGCCTTTTTGATTCTAGGATTGTTATATTGACACTGTGCAGCCAAAGGGCTGTATCTCCTGATGAAATCTTGGCATATCAGAGATCTAACAATATTTTGGGCTGTGCTCTTTCGCCAGCCTCAAACTTTAGCTTGTTAAGGTGACCAACTTCTTTACAATGAATAGGAGGACACAAATAAATTGAAGAAAAAAAACACAAAGCCACTTGCGCACGGTGCACTCTTATGCATGACACACTCTCTCAAAACAATTCTCCTGTGTACAGCGCATGTGTCTCATAATCACATCTCGCCGCACTGTACTGAGCCTTGACAAATCGTCATGTCAAATACAAATATGTCACATCACACACAATGGATCGGATTGGCATCAATCAAATACAGAGATTTACAGATTAGTCTTCAAATATCAAAAAGGAGGACATGTAGGAGGACACTTTTCGAAAGGAGGACAGAACTTACAAAAGGAGGACAGTTGGTCATCTTAACTTTGTTCCCTCTTGTGCTCAAGGCTGACCTAACTTAATTCAGTATCCTGATTGTGAGTGAATGAGTGTTAGAGTAATATTTATAGATGTCGGTCTAGACCGGGGTGTCAATGGTGGTGTCACATGGCATATTGGGACTTTTTTCCCCTTTGCTAAACTGGGAGTGGGCATGGCCAGCACATGATGCATCTGGCCCCTGGCCGGGAGTTTGACACCCCTGGTCTAGACTTTTTATTACTTTCAAAATAGAGGTGGTAAAATTTCTTTCTCCCTGGCTTCCTTGTCTCTGTGCCACTGACCTTCCCTGTGATATTTTATTCTATCTTCTGCTAATTAATTAATATCGAGTATTGCCAGCAAGCCCCAACTCTGAAACAATTTGTCTGTTTCTTCCATACAGCAAGGGAGAAAATGATGAGTCACCTTCGGCAAACATTTCTTAGCCTTCTTAGGTTCGGCCTTTTACTTTTGATTTAAAAAATGGGTCTGACAGCTTTCCCAGCAACTCTTAAGGGTGTACTAAATTCTCTAGTATCTAATTTCTCACCTCTCACCAGATGTCAGAGTTATGTATAATTCATTTCATGGTCTACCAATAGTCACACTTGTCCTGCTTGTCTGGCTACAACTTGAGGATTTATTTCTTCCTTACTGAGGACCATTCAGTTATGGAATACCCTTTAAAATAATACAACCAAAGCATTAGTTTTCCACCTCCATGAAGATCCTATTAACCTTCAAAAGACTACACTGCCCCTCAGAAGACCATAGGACCTTGGAGATTACGATTGAAGAAGAAATAGTTCAAAGTGACTTGAATTTAAAATGAATTCTTTACAATGTAATTTTATTTTAGCACCCTACTGCTTTAATCCTTCTGGTCTCTCAATGGGTTGTCTTGTTTTGAACATTAGAAGATGCTAACTATTCATTTGCAGACTTTCAAAGCACAATGGTGGTCTTTTGCTGAATCCAGAAGCAATGGATACTCTTTTCCAGACACCCATATCTTGAACATCCAAAAACATTTCTGTGTTGGCTTTTTTCTTGTGTTTGGCTAAACAGCCCATGTCCAGCCACTTTTTTCATAGCCTGTGTTCTATCGCCAGAACAAAGCAGACTCGAGACCGGAGTTGAATTCAGCTCTTTATTGAACTATCAGTAACTTCAACTAAAGTTGAGCCGCGGCAGCCCTTTTTATAGCGGCTGCTCGCGACTCGCAACCAATGGCATTTATTTAAAACTCCCGCCACTTAGGCGGCCAATTAAAACTGTTGTTATCTACCAATCGCTAGGCGGCAGTATCTGTCCAATAGGAATGCAGTATTACGAGTATGCAAAACAAGTACATAACACCCCTCCCCTCTTGGTTTGATCCACGGTTACGTGATGTAGTCACGTAAGTAGGCGGGGCTTTTGTGGGTCCTAGTTGACCTGCGCAGTTCAGTCTCTGCGTTGACTTCGTTCGGTTCGGACAGGCTCGCCGTCTCTCCTGTTCTTCTCTCTGGAACCTCCTGGAAGGGTGAGTCAGCCATGCCACTCCCGCCGTGCCTTGTTGGTTTGGTTGTCGCTCCCTTCTGGCATGCTCGGGTAGGTAGAGTCAGCTCGGCTGCGTCTTCCCTGGTTCTCCTCCAGCTCTCTCCTTTCGAATTCATCAAATGGTAAGTAGTTTTTATTTATTTTTGAGTTTTCAGTTTCTGGTTGGTGGTTTGTTAATGGAGGGTTTTCCTTTCCTTTATTATTTAAGGGTCCCCCCCCTCTGGTTTTATTATTATTGTCTATTGGGTTTTGTGGATGTGTTTGCTCCATGTTCCGGGGTGTGTCGGTGTTGCGTTCGATGTGTTGAGACCGTAGTTGGTCGATGTGTCTTTTCCACATTCTGCCATCAGTTGTCTCTAGCCGGTATGATCGGGGGCCTGTGATTTGTGTTATCGTGGCCGGTAACCACAACGGGTCTCCGGTAAGATGTTTTGCGTATACCAGGTCGCCTGGTATGAACTTACTGGAGCAGTCTGGTGGTTTCTTGGGGTTGTAGGTGGGGTGTAGTCTGTCCAAATATGTGCGCAATTTTCTGCCCATTAAAAGTTCAGCTGGGCTCTTGTTTGTTGATGTGTACGGCGTTATATATTGAATGGTGAGCATGGTATTGATTTTGTCTTGCATGTCGCCTCCTTCAATTTTTTCTAATGCTTCTTTCATGTATCGAACCATGCGTTCTGCCCTTCCGTTCGCTGCCAGATGAGCTGGCGCTGTCAGAGCATGTCGTATGCCTTGTTCTGCGAGGAATTGTTCAAAAGCTAAGGCTGTGAACTATGGTCCATTGTCCGATACTAATACATCTGGTAGACCATGAGTGGTGAAGAGTTTCTTTAGTTGTTTAGTGACGGCTTCAGTCGTTGTTGAACTCATGATGCTGACCTCTAACCAGTTTGAGTAGGCATCGACGATGATTAAAAATGTATATCCCTTTGTGGGTCCGGCGAAGTCTATGTGGATTCTTGACCAGGGGCCTCTGGGTATCTCCCAGTCAAGTATCGGTGCTAAAGGGGGGGGTAGGTCTGGACGACTGGCATTTATTACATGTTCTTACCCAGGTTTCAATGTCTTTGTCTATTCCTGGCCACCAGACATAGCTTCTGGCCAGGGACTTCATTTTTACCATGCCCGGGTGTCCCTCATGTAACATATTTAGTACGTCCTCTTGTAATTTTCGTGGAACAACAACCCTATCCCCCCACAAGATGCATCCTTTTTCAATTGACAGCTCCGTTTGACGGTTTTTGAACGGTTTAAAAGTCTCGTTTTTGTCGTTTTCCGGCCAGCCCCTCCCCACCCAGTTCAGGTGTCAGGCCATTAGTGCATCTTTTGCGGTTTCCCTCGCGATGTCCGATGCGGTGATGGGCAGGTTCGATATTGTTTCAATTTGCAGGGTGCGTGTGGGGGGAGCTGGGTCATCATCGTGGTCTGGTAGGGGTGAGCGGCTCAATGCGTCGGCGTAGGATATGGCTTTTCCTGGCCGATAGATGAGCTTGTAATTGTAGGCTGCAAGAAATTCCGACCATCTTGTCATCCTTGGAGACAGGATGTTGGGGGTGGCCCTGTCTCCGGCCAGGATCCCTAGCAGTGGCTTGTGGTCAGTAATCAAAGAAAATGTCCTACCATAAAAATATTCATGAAAACGTTTTACCCCCGAGATAGTAGCCAAGGCTTCTCTATCCAGTTGGCTGTAGTTTCTTTCAGCTTTGGACAACGTTTTGGAATAAAAGGCGATCGGTGCCTCTCTGCCGTCAGGTAGTGTGTGGCTAAGTATTGCGCCTACGCCGAATGGTGAAGCGTCGCAGGTGACAGTGAGTGGTAGCGTGTCGCTGTATTGGATTAATACAGATTTGGATGTAATTAAGTCCTTAATTCTTTGGAATGCCGCTTCTTCTTGTCGGCCCCATTTCCAGATAGCTTTTTTATTGAGTAGTCTATGCAGTGGTTCTGCTATTGTTGCCTTCTGCAGCAAAAAGACATTATAAAAAGTAATGAGTCCCAAGAATGCCTGCAAATCCATTTTGTTTTTGGGTCTGGGTGCTTCTTTTATCGCTCGTTTTTTTTCCCGGTGGGGTGGATTCCTGCTTCATCAATAAGATATCCTAGGAACTCAACCCGATTTGTGGCAAGTTGGCATTTTTCTTTTTTGACCTTGAGTCCTGCTTCCCTAAACTTTTGCAAGACTGCCCTTAGCCGGTCCTTTAGTTGTTTTTTATTTCCGGCTGATATCAATACATCATCAAAATAGGGAACCACCCCTTTTAGTCCTTGGAGGAGGCGTTCCATCAGGCTTTGGAAAACGCTGGGGGCCACACTGACACCAAATTGCAATCTGTTGCATTTAAATGCCCTCCTATGTGTTACAATAGTTTGTGCCTCTGCCGTCTCGGAATCAACCGGCAACTGTTGATATGCCTGCGTGAGATCGAGCTTTGCAAAGATTTTTCCTTCCCCCAACGAGTGCAAAAGGTGCTGGACTACTGGAACGGGGTATGCGCTCTGCTGCAATGCGTGGTTCAGGGTGGCCTTATAGTCACCACAGATGCGCATGAACCCATCTGGTTTCATGGGAGTCACAATCGGGGTTTCCCATCTTGCATGGTCGATTGGCTCTAACACTCCTTGTGTGATGAGTTTGTTCAGCTGCTCATCGATTTTTGGCTTTAACACAAAGGGGACGCGTCTGGCCTTTAGCCTGATGGGGGCTATGTTCAGGTTTAGGCTAAATGAGATAGGGGTCCCACGGTACTTGCCTAACGTCCCGTCGAATACGTTTTGGAATTCCTCCATCAGGTCTTTTTCCCAGTCTGTCTCGGTGACGCTGTTGATTCCTGTCACTTCGATTCCCAGAGGCGCGAACCATTCTAAACCAAGCAGGCTGGGGCAGTCTCGGTCAACGATGGTCAATGGAAGAATTTCAGTGTGTTTCTTGAATTTTACCTTGAAATGTCCCAATCCAACTACCGGAATCTTGTTTCCTTGGTAGTCTTTTAACGTCAGGCTTTGCTCTTCGAGTTATTTTTGTCGTATGTCTGGTATCAAGTTTTTTATTGTGTTCCATAATACCATTGACAGATATGAGCTGGAGTCTACTTCCATTTCGCCTGGCTCTCCTTCTATCTTGACATTTATTCGAACCATCTTAGCAGCAGTTGCTCTGGCGTTCCGGATAATGTGTCTAATGTGTTTCTTCCTTCTCATTGAGTCGCTGACTTCTATTTTCTTGACTCCAATGACTTCCAGTTGGCTTCTCCTTAGTTCTGGGGGGGGGGTACTGCCTCGCCTTTTTGGACTATAGCTCTTTTTGTTTCGGCAGACCCTTGCAATGTGCCCCCGTTTTTCGCAGTGTCTGCAGATGGCGTCCAGAAAACGGCACTCAGAACGTGGGTGATTTCCTCCACATCCGGCACATTGAAAATCAGGTTTTCTCCCTCTTCTTTCTCACCAGTTCCGCTCTGACTGGAGTCTGTTTACCTCTTCGTCTTCTTTTCTCAGAGTCAGTTGATGACTCGATGTCTTCATGGTGGGTGGTTGCGGTAGTGTGTTTCTGGGTACCTTCCGCTTTCTTTTCTCTGCTCTGGTTTGGACTGTTGGCCGTATTCATTTGCTTCATTTTCGCCGCAGATTTTTTTGCTGCCTCAGCTGCGGTTGCTTCAGCGATGGCTTCATTTACAGTAATGTTGGGTCAATTAAGTAGTTTGCTCTGCAGGGTAGTGTCTCTCAATCCGAGGACTATGCGATCCCTCATGGCTTCATCCATGTTGAGGAACTCGCATGCCCCTCCAACGTCCCTTAGTGCTGCTACAAAGTCTCCAATACTCTCGCCTTCTTGTTGATCCCATTTATAAAATTCGTGTCTTCGAATGAGGTTAGACACAACAAGTGCGTAATGGTTTCTCAGCATTCGGTTCAGGTCTGGCCATGCCATCTGTTTGACATCGTTCGGTTTCGCCAATGCCTTTGCCATCTTAAAAATGGTCGAACCGCAATGCGTCAGGAATACGGCTCTCTTCCTCTGGTCAGTGAATCCTTGTAGTTCGTTGCTTTCCAGGAACATCAGGAACCTGTCAATATATGATTCCCAGTCTTCTTCGGCTGGGTTGAACGGTGCGGGTAGCGAGTTGTTGCCGGCCATCTCGTCGATTTTTCGGCTTCCTTTGTCACATGCTTATGGTCTTTGTTCCTTCGATCCCAACTTCGTCACCAGTGTTCTATCGCCAGAACAAAGCAGACTCGAGACCGGAGTTGAATTCAGCTCTTTATTGAACTATCAGTAACTTCAACTAAAGTCGAGCCGCGGCAGCCCTTTTTATAGCGGCTGCTCATGGCTCGCAACCAATGGCATTTATTTAAAACTCCCGCCGCTTAGGCAGCCAATTAGAACTGTTGTTATCTACCAATCGCTAGGCGGCAGTATCTGTCCAATAGGAATGCAGTATTACGAGTATGCAAAACAAGTACATAACAGCCTGCTTAAAACAAAAAACATTTTTTGGGTGGGTAAAGAACAGTTGCTGAGTTACTGTTTAAATGGAAGGTCTCAAATTAATGCCACAAGTATGAAATTTATACCTGCTTCTCTCTTCCTCAAGACTTGCTTGTCATCATATTAGACTTTGTAGAGGGTTGTGGCTGCACTTTAGCAAACTGATTTTTTTTCTTTGGGAGCAATGTCCTAGTGTTCACCCCAGAGCAGGGGTGAAATTCAACAGGTATAACATCTGGTTCAATGAGCATGTGCTTTGCATGCACGCTCTGTGAGCGTATTCTGCATTTTAAAAAGCAAATTTTCAGCTCTTCAACTGCAGCCCATGAATAAAACAGCTGACAAACCGCTCTGCCATGCCAATCAGCTGTGCTCTAAAAACAGGAAATAAAGCACAGGAAAGAGCAGGGGTTGGCAGGCGGGCCCACAGTGAACAAGTTCGAAGCCAGCTGATTGTCAGAACAAGGGGTTGACCCGAACTGGTCCAAACCAGGAGAATCCCACCCCTGCCCCAGAGCACTGAGAAAGGCAGCATATGGTTATGGTGTGCCCTATACCAAACATTCTGGGTCCCCTAAAACCCCTGATCCACAGCAGATAACTCCCTTGCAGCTAAACAATAGCTTCCTATATGAAATATATGAAATATGAATCACTAGCAAACACCAATAACATCTCACATTGCATCATAAAACAGATGTTTTTGTTTTTACTCCAGCCATTTATTTCCTGATTCCAAATGTAATACACTTCATTTATGTGCATTTCTAAAAGAGTTATTTGTCTATGTGGAAAGAAAAATAATGTAAATATAAAACACAGCTAGAATCAAATTATAATCTTTAGCCCTGTATTTATAATTTGCCACGAAGAACCACGAAGATTACCCTTCTGGGATTATGTTCAGGATGAAAAACATTTACGTTATTTCTCATTTTTGTTTCAAATCCTTTTCAAAATGGTAGAATGATAAGTCTAATTTACTTCTTTGTCAAACTGCTACATTTTTTAGAGTTGCCTTGTGCCTTTTCCCTATTGTGAATTATTCTCTGAAATGCAAGAAGATTTATTTGTATGGAACATATTCTGAGTAATCAATTCAGTTATTTTGCTGTGAAATCAATAATCAGGTAATTGTCTATGTGATTCCTTTGATCTGCTTTCAAGGTAATATTTTCTGTTAACAACTTGCTTTTAAAATGGGCTGAATAGAGTTTGTTATTTGCAGTGAAATAAAGAAGCACACAGCATTCAAAAGTGAAGAGGGGTGGGATTCAAATTTTTTAACAACTGGTTCTATGGGCGTAGCTTAGTTGGTGGGCATGGCTTGGTGGTCATGTGACTGGCTGGGCATGGCCAAATCAACATCACTCACATTCTCTCCTGGCTTCTCATGACTGTGGGGATGCTGCAATGGTCGTAAGTGTGAAAACCGGTCATAAGCAGAGGTGGTATTCAGCAAGTTCTGACCAGTTCTGAAAAACCAGCAGTGGAAATTTTGAGTAGTTTGGAGAACTGGCAAACATCACCTCTGACTAGAGATTTTAAGTATCCTTCCCCTGCTACACCCACCAAGCCACGCCCACAGAACCAGTAGTAAAAAAAATTGAATCCCACCACTGGTCATAAGTCACTTTTTTCAGTGTCATTGTAACTTTGAATGATCACTAAATGAAGGATTCGAGGATTACCTGCACAAAAATACAAAAAGCTTCTTTGCTTGCAAAAAACTGCCAATAAATACCAATGATTAGATTAAAAATAACTGCAAGCCAGAATTACAAATCAGGGAGGGTGCCAGAGCACCTTGAAGAATTAAAATAGTTAAAATGCAATGATAACTATCAGCAGCCAACTCTTGCTCATAAAGTGAAACCCTTTAGCAGAGAGGTCATTTAAGCTCTCCAGAAAGACCACACCCAGGAAAAGCAATCCTTAGATCCATTTGCACCACTTAAAGACACCAGCTGGTCTCACTCACCTCACAAGATATCATCCAGATTTTCACAGGAAATCATCCAGATTTAAGGAAAGATCAC
This sequence comes from Notechis scutatus, assembly GCF_900518725.1. Next base: position 7,042,709 of record NW_020716661.1, on the reverse strand, counting down.
ATGCTCCCCAGAAAGGCAGTTAAAAAATTAGTGCCAAGCTTGCATCCTGCCTCTTTGAGGTACACCCCAAAAGGACAGTGCCAGATACCACTAAAGCAGTGATGGAAGACCCCCTCCCCAGAAAAAAAAAAGAAACCATGAGGCAGGAAAAAATTCAAACACAATACAAATAATTAAATCACAATAGTAGCTGTTGCTTGTTAAACCAATTACCAGAACAAATAGACACAGGAACTAGCCAGATTTCTCAACCCAGTTTCTTTTCAGGAACAGAGATTAACCTTTTTCCTTCCAAACAAAGCTGAATAGGGAAAATTATCCCATCAATAAACACAGGATTAAACGTCACCAACCACAGAATTAAACTTCACCAAAAACCAGTTTTAGACCAAAACTCAGAAAAGGTATGTAAACTCATGTTTGAATGGCAATCTTTCTAGTCAAGAAGTCTTGCTCAGGGGTGGGATTCAAATTTCTTAACAACTGGTTCTGTGGGCATGGCCTAATTTATGGGTGTGGCTTGGTGATCATGTGACAGGCTGGGTGTGGCTTGGTGGTAATGTGACTGGGTGGGTCAAAAGATAGAAACTCACTTTAACAATGCTCTTGGAGTGGGGTTGGACTAGATGACCTCCGATGTCCCTTCCAGCCCTGAATTGCTGTGCTGTTTCAAAGCATCCTCAGAAGCTGCATCTAGTGCCAGGGTTTGTGGTCTTTCCTTCCTCTCCTTTTTCTATCCTTCCCTCCCTCCCTCTATCCATCCATCCATCCATCCACCCATATCTCATTCACTTTCCTTTCCCTTCCCTCTTTCTCCCTTCCCTCCCTTTCTTTCTCCCATCCCTCCCTCTTTCTTTTTCTTTTTCCTTTTAAGAGAAAGAAAGAAAAAAAGTAAGAAAGAAAGAAAGACAGACAGACAGACAGACAGACAGCTACCATGAATCTCTATGCTATTCATGGTATATTTTCAGCTGGAACATCTTTCTACTTAAACCAGGGGTCCCCAAACTTGGCAACTTTAAGACTTGTGGACTTCAACTCCCAGAATTCTCCAGCGTAGACTTGTGGACTTCAACTCTGGGAGTTGAAGTCCACAAGTCTTAAAGTTGCCAAGTTTGAAGACCTCTGATTTAAACCTTAGTACACCCATATATTTAAAGCCATTAAATATTTTGGATTAATCTTGAAACTTTTTGCATACTTGTACTTAAACAGAAAGAATTTTGTTTTAACATATATGGCTTCAATTCCAAAGCTACTTTTTATGAAGACCAAGTCAAGAAAAGGAGATTGGAAACAAAGCAAAGGTTAACCTTCTCATTCTTTCTAACCCTTTCTAAATGGCAAGTAGAAGTGAGCCTTTCTAACTTGCCATTTTATTACTAAGAATTTACCACCATCTTCAAATTATAAGTTTGCAAACTGAATAATAACAAAGAACATAATTTTGTGTGTTAAATATCGAACCACAAAATGGAAGAGGGAAAATATTTGTGAGAAATATTTATTGTTGTTTGCTTGTCAAATTTAAAAGGCCATTGGACTCCATAAATGTTGTGACAGCAATAGAAGTAATGAAGCAGCAGCTAGGCAAACTGTTGAATAGTCTGAATTATGCTTTGGAAATTGTGTTATGTATGCTCTGAAATTGAGCAAATGAATGAGACCTAAAAGTAAGCTGTTCTCTACAAAATCCACTCTGAACTTACTGGCATGAAAAAGCAGAGCAACTTACTAGTTTTGAAGAGGATGATATGGAATAAAGAAAGAAGATTGGCTCCAATAGTTTTGGGAGACTGCATAGTTTTGTTTACCTAGAACATTCCCAAGGCAGTAATCAATGCTGTAATTAGCTCCAAATGTTCTTTTGGCTAAACACTGAATCCAGGCATCCTGGATGGCTGGATGCTCCCAGGAGGCTGCAAGGAGGCCTCCTAGGCCCAAAACGGGGCCTAGCAAGCTTCCCTGGAGCCTCCTGGGAGTAAAAATGGGGTGGGGGTGATGTTTTCAGTCTAGCAAGCTTCCCTGGGAGAAAAATGGAGTGGGGGGGGCGCTTGACCCCCCCCAGCCCCATTTTTGTCCTACCAAGCCTAGCTTTTCTGTTTTGTAGGCTGTTCTCCACTAAATCCACTCTGAACTTGCCACACTAAGCCTGGCATGAAAAAACAGAGCAATTTACTAGTTTTGAAGAGAAGGATATGGAATAAGGAAAGAAGATTTGCTCCAACAGTTTTAGGAGACTGCATAGTTTTTTTTTTTTTTAAACAAGTTTTATTAATTTTTAAAACACACAAATTATCATTATTCATTACATGTTTAAACCTTTTTTCATTGTAAATTTAACAAGTCAGATAAATTATGATTCTGTTTTAAACCATTTCCATATAACATACAAAAACCTCTTATTCAATTTCTCTTTACTTCTCTTTACTCTTATTCAATATCATTATTATTATTTCATCTATTTCTTTCTGACTTAGTTACCATTATTCTCATTCTATATTTCTACAAGTTTTTACTAATTCTCCCCCCCAAAAAAACATATACACACAACACACAAAACATAAAAAAAATCTTTTTGGAAAGTAACTTGGACCCAGGTATCTCTCTCTTCATGGACTTCAATTATATTCATGCTCATCTTACATATCATTACTTATTTTATTTACCATTATTTCACCCTTCTTAATTCTATCTTAATTAATCATCTTAGTTTGAATCATTATATTTGTATCTTTTGTCCATTTTTTATCATCCCTTTGTCTCATTCCTTATAAGAAAGAAGAAAATAAGTTTCTCCTGAAATCATTAATCAGAGTATGATGCCTTTCTATCTCCCCCCTAAGTTAATCAAATTAATCTTTAAAATAATATCCAATACCCAATCCGATTTTGCTTGGTACATTCTATCTAACTAGTACATCCAAAATAATTAAGTGCATAATTAGACAATAAATCCAAATATTAAAAAAAAATACTATAATAAAAATTTTATAATAACATCAATACCATAATCTTATTAAACTCTTTAATTAAAACAGTATTCTAAACCTCCCCTATTATTAAATTTTAAAGCCAATCATTTTTAAACATTTTAACATTTTAATCTCTTATCAACTCTTAAACCATTACAATACTACCATCTCATCTTATGTACCTTGCAAAATCTTTTTTAAAAAATTATACTTTATCCATTATCCATAAAAAATTCCTTTTTTTCATTTAATTTCAAAACATTGTAGCTTTTCTCCACCTTTTCCCTTTCTTTCTTCTCCCAACAAACCTTTTCACCCCCCCTTCTTCTAGCCTCTGCCTTACTGGCTTCCCTTCTCTGTCGTATTCCTTTTCCCTTTTGTTTACTATCATCATATTGGTTTTGCACCTTATTTTTCCCTTTCTTAAATGTTTTTTTAGATCTTAAGTCCTTTAGTTTTCTTCTTTTCTCTCTTCCTTCTTTCTTGATCAAATTCTGAGATTCATTAAAAATGGCTCCTTCCTTTCTTTCTTGTTCCTCTGCTGTCTTCATCTGTTGTAATGTTTGTTGATAGTTAGTAAGCGCCATTTCTAAAAAAAGGAAAGCTTCTTCCACACCATCTTTACCATTTTTTTTTGCTTGTTCATATTCTTTTCTTAGTTCCTCAACAGAAAGAGCCATTATAAATCTTTTCTTTTCTTTTCCCCTTCTTTCTTCTTACAACAACCAGAATATTCAAAAGAAAATAAAGAAAATAAAGCAGTCCCAAAGTTATCAGTCAGTCCAAACCAAGGCAGAGTTCTCACTTTCTCCTCTGGGGTAATATCAATCAAAGAGAAAGAAAGTCCAAATCTGTTTAAAATCTTATTGCAATATATTCTAGTCTTCAAATCCTTAAGGCATCTCCTCCAACAAAGTCTTAGCATACAAATATTTTCTTTTTAATCCTCTCTCTTCCCACTCATCGCTTAAAACCAATTTTCACCTAAAAAAATTAGGTTTCTTAATATCCAGTTATTTATTCCGTAGGAAAAGAGGGAAAGCTATCCTTTCAGCACCATCAAACAGCCGCTTTTTTCCTCTTCTGGCAGGTACTATTCAGAAAGTCATACTTTTCAGGAATTTTATTAAATATGTCTTAGAGTCCTAGGAGCCAAGAAAAACTTTCTCCTCTCAAGCACTTTCTCCACTTCCTCCTGCGCATTCTTACCCGGCTGCCAGCTTCTTTGTGGCGGCCATTACGGACCGCCGCTGCACCGTCCTGGGAAAAGGGGGTTCTACCGGCCGGGGAGGGGGTCTGCAACACCCCCAAACCCCTCTCTGGATCCCCCCTACCTTCAGCTGCCCCTGCAGGGCAGCCTAGCTCCGTACCCGTCTGGGTCGGAGCCCCAGAAGCGGCTAGCGCGGCAGGGATCGTGCAGCTTCGCAAATCCCTGCCGCTCGCAAAGCCGACAAACCGGAAGTTTTTCAGGAGACTGCATAGTTTTGTTTATGTCGTGTCCGTCGCGGGGAAGGAGACTCGGGAGCCAGTGACTCAGATTCAGCTCTTTATTAAGTCCCGAGATCGGCTCCGGCTACAGGAGAAAAGCAGTGGCTTTTATTCTTTGGCTGCGGCGGCCGCGGCCAATGGCACCACTTTGAATCTCCCACGATTAGTATCCACCAATCGCGGGGATTCACGGAGGGCCAATCAGTGCGGCTCGCTCAGCCAATCAGGTTGCCGTGCGTTCTGGCCAATCACAATGCGGTGCTTCCAAGTACCCTCTTGGTATGGTCCTATGTCACGTAGTCCCGTAAGTAGGCGGGACTCCGTACTTGCCTACTTGACTTGCGCAGGTTAGTTGCTGGTTGGCTTTCGGCCGGTTCGGTCGGGTTCCGTGTCGCTCTCTGCCTCGTCGATGGAACCGCCTGGAAGTGTGAGTCGGGCCTTTCGTTGCAGCTCCCTCCCGGTCTACCCGGGCTGGTCGAGCTGCTGTTGTCGCTGCTCCTGCTCGGTCTTTCCGGGCTGGTTGAGCTGGCCTGGCTGCTTCTCCCTGGTGAGGCTTCGAGCTGGGTGTCTGTTGGTAAGTATTCTTGGTTTATTTCTGGTTGGGGTTGGTTCCCGGGGCCTTCCCTCCCCTCTTGGTTTGTGCTGGGGAGGTTTCCTTCTTTTTCTGGGTGCCTGTCTGTGTTTGTTTGCGTGTCGGTTGTGTTTCCCGTGGTTGTTCTTGATCTTATTTGATCGATGTGTCGTTTCCATTCTTGTCCGTCGGTTGTTTGTAGCCGGTATGAGCGGGGACCCGTTGCTTGGGTTATCGTTGCCGGTACCCAGAGGGGGTCCCCTCTCAGTTTTTTTGCGTATACCGTGTCGCCTGGTGTAAACGTTCGGTACCTGCTTGATGAGTTTGTGGGTTTTTCAGGGTTGTATGTGGGGTGCAGCCTATCCAGGGGGGACCTTAGTTTCCTCCCCATTAGGAGTTCTGTGGGGCTTTTGTTGGTCGTTGTGTTTGGGGTTATGTGTTGGATAAAAAGGAGTTTATTTATTTTTTCCTGCATGTTCCCCGTCTCGATTTTTTGGATTGTTTTTTTCGTGAATTGGACCATCCGTTCCGCCCTACCATTCGCCGCCGGATGAGCCGGCGCTGTCAGGGCGTGCCGTATTCCCCGTTCCGCTAGGAATTTCTCAAATTCCAGAGTGGTGAACTGTGGTTCGTTATCTGACACGATTACGTCTGGGAGGCCGTGGGTTGAGTTCTCGGATGACGGCCTCGGTGGTGGTGGTTTTCATGTCACTTACCTCCAGCCAATTGGAGTAAGCGTCTACCGTTATGAGGAATGTGTGTCCTTTTGTGGGTCCGGCGAAATCTATGTGTATCCTGGACCATGGTCCCCTGGGGGTTTCCCACTCCCGGATTGGGGCGGCAGGTGGGCATGGTCTGGATTGCTGGCATTGCTTGCAGCTTGCCACCCAGGCTTCAATTTGCTTGTCCATCCCTGGCCACCAAGCGTAGCTTCTGGCCAAGGCTTTTGACCTGACAATTCCCGGGTGCCCCTCATGTAACAAGTCCAAGAACCTTTTTTGTAATTTTTCTGGGATTACCACCCTGTCCCCCCATAATATACAACCCTTTTGCATGGAAAGTTCCAATTGTTTGTTTTTAAAAGTCCTGAATGTTTCGTCGACGTCCTTTTCCAGCCAGCCCTTCTCCGCCCATTGTAATACCCGCGCCAGACGTTTGTCTTTATTGGTTTGTGGGCAATGTCTGACGCAGTTAGGGGGAGGTTGGGTATGGCCTCGATGCTCAAGGTGGATGTTGTGGGTGCTGGGTCAGCATCTAGGTCGGGTAACAGTGTGCGGCTCAAGGCGTCTGCGTGTGTAATTGTTTTGCCGGGTCGGTGGATCAGCCGGTAGCTGTAGGCTGCGAGGAACTCAGACCACCTTGTCATTCTTGGGGATAGAATGTTTGGGGTGGCCTTGTTCCCTGCCAGGATGCCCAACAACGGCTTGTGATCCGTGATGATGGTGAATGTCCTGTTGTAGAGGTACTCGTGGAACCTTTTGACGGCGGTGATGATTGCCAGGGCTTCCTTGTCGAGTTGGCTATAGTTCCTTTCTGGCTTCGACAAGGTTCTTGAGTAAAAGGCGATGGGTGCTTCGTTTCCGTTTGGGAGTGTGTGGCTGAGGATCGCCCCGATCCCGAACGGTGATGCGTCGCACGTGACTGTCAGCGGGAGGGTCTCGTTGTATTGGATGAGGACGGCATCCGATGTGAGTAGGTCCTTGGTTTGGTTGAAGGCAGCTTCCTCTCGCTTCCCCCAGGTCCAGGTGGCTGTCTTATCGAGCAGCCTATGCAGCGGTTCCGCCGTGGTTGCCTTTTGGGGTAGGAAAACATTGTAGAAATTAATCAGCCCGAGAAATGCCTGCAGTTCTGTTTTGTTCCTTGGCCTGGGGGCTTCTTTGATGGCTCTGATTTTTTTTTTCGTTTGGGTGAATGCCGTGCCGGTCTAGGAAGTATCCTAGGAACTCGACCCTCTCTGTATGCAGCTGGCATTTTTCTTTTTTGACTTTAAGCCCGGCCTCTTTGAATTTTGTGAGTACCTCCCTCAGGCGACCCTCCAGCTCTTTTTGGTTGGCTGCTGACATCAGTACGTCGTCGAAGTAGGGCACCACCCCCTTGATTCCTTGTAGGAGTCTTTCCATGAGGCTCTGGAAGATTCCTGGGGCCACGCTTGTCGCGTTGAGCGACCGGTCTGTTGTTTAGATCTTCAGGTTGATTGCTGAATTCCTCTCAGAACGTGACCCTCGCAAGGGTGAGATATAGAGAAGCCCTCGCAAGGGCGAAGTTTGGCAAAAGCAGGACCCTATCCAGGGTGAGTTTGAGCAGCGTAACCCTAGCCAGGGTGATTGAGGAACTCTCGCAAGAGTGATTGGAAAGCTAAAAGAAAAAAGAACACAAGACGAAGATTTCTTTAGGTGAGACAGCGCATTGCTTGAGGCAGATGGAATTACCTCATTTGAGCCTAAGACAGATGGAATGTTCAGGCTGCTGCTTGCTCTACGCTGTGCTCTTTTATTGTGCTGAATCAAAGAGGGGGGTGAGGGATTACAGAAAGACAAAGAAGTTACAAACTTTATCTTTTAAAACAGGCTTACTTGATACAAGTAACGAACTTCTTGGCTGTTATTGATAAGCATGTTTTTTCCTGTATTTTATCTGACACAAGCTTCTGTGATGATACATCGTGACTGCTATCGAATACACATCCTTTCACAGGCTTTTGTGAAGTTCTTATCAACTTAGCTTCTTCCTGTCAGTTATTTTCCTGTCAGTTTAGTGAACTTTGCTCTGAGAGGTATACGTGCTGAGCAGGATTTCTCTTATGGAAAAATACTGAGACAGAATAGCCACACACGCTGACTCCAAACTGGAGTCTCTTACAACGAAAAGCCCCCCGGTGGGTTACTATGGTCTGCGCCTCGGCGGTTTCTGCGTCGACCGGTAACTGTTGGTACGCTTGTGCCAGGTCGAGCTTCGCGAAGCTCAGTGAGTGTAGGAGGTGCTGCACTACTGGGACGGGGTAGGCGCTTTGTTGTAATGCGCAGTTTAGGGTGGCCTTATAGTCCCCACAGATTCTCACCGACCCATCGGGCTTGACTGGGGTGACTATGGGTTTCTCCCACCGGGCGTGATCAGTTGGCTCTAGTACCCCCTGTTTGATGAGCTTGTCTATCTGCTCGTCGATCTTGGGCCGGAGTGCAAAGGGTACCCGCCGTGGCTTTAAACGTATCGGGGGAACGCTGGGGTCTAGGCTGAAGGAAATAGGGGGCCCTCGGCACTTGCCTAGGGTGCCGTCGAACACTTCCTGGAAGTCCCTTGCGAGTTGCTCTTCCCAGTCTGCCTCTGCGATGTGGTCGATGCCCGTCACTTCGATCCCGAGCGGCGCGAACCACTGTAGTCCCAAAAGGCTGGGGCGGTCTCGGTCCACGACCGTTAGTGGAAGCTTTGCTGTGCGCCCTTTGAAAGTCACTTTGAAGTGTCCTGTCCCGACTACCGGGATGCGGTTTCCTTGGTAGTCTTTGAGGATTAACTTCTGGCTTTCCAGCCCCTTCTTGTGGATTTTGGGCACCAGGCGCTTGATTTCCTGCCATGCGACCATGGAGAGGTAGGACCCGGAGTCCACCTCCATCTTGCATGGTTTGCCCTCGATGCCCACTTCCACGTATACCTTTCGGGCGTCTGCACTTGATGAATGGCCGATGACGACCGTTTGGTGGGTCTCCTCTCTCCTCCAGTTCTCTCCGTCCCGTCGGCCCCATCCGTCCCGGTTCCAACGACTCTCGGCTTGTCGGTCCCTGGGCCTGGGGGGGTGCCGTCTCATCTCCAATCGCTGTTGTCTCGTCGCCGGGGGCTGTAGGCTTTCTTGAGGCGGCAGACTCGGGCGATGTGGCCTTTCTTATCGCAGTGCCGGCAGATTGCGTCGAAGAACCGGCACTCTGCTCGTGGGTGGTCGCCTCCACACCCAGCACATTGGGGCCCCGACTTACGACTCCGTTGATCACGCCGGTCCCGTTCTGTTTGGAGTCAATGGATGTCTTCCTCATCATCTGTGGTGTCGGATGCGGAGTCGAGGTCGCCATGGTGGGTGGTGGTTTCCCAGCGGCTTGCTTCTGGACGCGTCTCGGTTGTCGTGCTTGCCTCGGAGGTCGCAGCTTGGTCCCCGGTGTCCTGTCTCCGCATCCTAGCCGCCGATTTCCGGGTTGCCTCAGCGGCGGTGGCTTCGGCAAGGGCGTCGGCGAGGGAGATGTCTCCTTTTGCCATCAGCCGGCTTTGTAGGATCGGGTCTTTGAGTCCAAGGACGACGCGGTCTCGTAACACCTCGTCCATGTCCATGAAGCCGCACATGCCCCCCAGGTTCCGTAGGTCGGCCACGAAGTCGCTGATGCTCTCACCTGACTTCTGGTCCCTCCTGTAGAAGTCGTGCCGCCTGATGAGGGTGGGCACGGCGGGGGCATAGTGGCCTCGGAGCAACAGTTCGAGGTCAGTCCAGTCCATCGCCTTAACATCCTCGGGTTTCACAAGGGCTTTCGCTATCTTAAACACTGCGGGCCCGCAGTGTGTCAGGAAAACAGCCCTTTTTTTCTGCCCGTTTGCGTCCTTGAGATTGCTACTCTCTAGGAACATCAGGAACCGATCAATGTACGATTCCCAGTCCTCAGTAGCTTGGTTAAAGGGCACGGGTGATGCGAGGCTGGCCATCTCGTCGGTCTTGTTCCCTCGGGACCACGTGCTCGGCGGGCTCAGTTGCGGGATCCCACCTTCGTCGCCAGTGTCGTGTCCATCGCAGGGAAGGGGACTCGGGAGCCAGTGACTCAGATTCAGCTCTTTATTAAGTCCCGAGATCGGCTCTGGCTACAGGAGAAAAGCGGCGGCTTTTATTCTTTGGCTGCGGCGGCCGTGGCCAATGGCACCGCTTTGAATCTCCCGCGATTAGTATCCACCAATTGCGGGGATTCACGGCGGGCCAATCAGTGCGGCTCGCTCAGCCAATCAGGTTGCCGTGCGTTCTGGCCAATCACAATGCGGCGCTTCCAAGTATGCTAATGGCTCGTACAGAACAGTTTACCTAGAACATTCCCAAGGCAGTAATCAATACTGTATTAGCTACAAATGTTCTTCTGGCTAAACACTGAATCCAGGCATCCCGGATGGCTGGATGCTCCCAGGAGGCTGCAGGGAGGCTTCCAAGGCCCAAAATGGGTCTAGCAAGCCTCCTGGGAGCAAAAAGGGAGTGGGGGGGAAAGATAGCAAGCTTCCTTGGAGCCTCCTGGGAGCAAAAATTTTTGTCCCCATTTTTTCTCCCTTACCTGGGAGCCTCTTGGGGACTCCTCGGAGAGGAGGGGTGGGCAGGGTGGGGCCAGCTGTTCTTCAGAACTATCGGTTCGCTGAACTAGATGTAAAATTAATATTCAGTTTGCTCTAACAAGCCCGAACCAGTAGAATCCCACCCCTGGCCTTGCTGAATGTCACTCATCTTGGTTCCTAGTCATTAAAAGCTCCTTTCCAGCAACTCTGCTTTGTTATTCAATTATTTCTTCAAAGTGCTAACTCCAACAGGGGAGTATTTCCTCCCACAGCAGCATTAAAAGCTTAAAACAACCCTTCCCCTTTAAGAAAGTCAAGCTGTCAGGTTTCCAAGCGAAATGGCTACACATATGTCAATTTTGGGCTCCACACAAGCAATGTACCAGCAAAGGAGAGAGAAAAATTCCAAATAAGTTCCGGAGTCTAGTCCTGCCAAGAATGTAATAAGGGTTAATGGAGAAGCAGTTTCTGTAAGCAACACCAATGTTTCCTTACAGGATTGGGCCAGTAAAGTGGAAAAAAACAAAAGGAGATGTCTCCTAAAAGGAGATTTCTTATAACTACTGGTTCTCCGAATTGCCTAGAAAGTTAACAAAGGGTTCTATAGAACTAGTCAGAACCCGTAGAATCCCACCCCTGATTTTGCCCCATTTAAAAACCTTTCTTGCCACAGTTGTTAAGTAAGTCACTACAGTTGTTAGGTTAATAACATAGTTGTTAAATGAATATGTCAGAAGGTTGCAAAAGTTGATCACGTGATCCCGGGACACTGCAACTATCATAAATATGAATCAGTTGACAAGCATCTGAATTTTGACCATGAGGATGCTGCAATGACTGTAAGTTGAAAAGCAGTCATTTCAGCGCCATTGTAACTTCGAACAGTCACTAAATGAACTGTTGTAAATTGAGGACTGCCTGTATATGCAGAAGTTAATCCTGTTAATTTCAAGGGGCCTACTGGATTCAGCTTCCTTCTGAACATTTAATTTCCAGAATAAAATTAGAGGGTGGAAGGAATGGTTGTTAAATTGAGGATTACCTGTATGGATTCAACCTCCAGAATTCCCCAGCCTTCTTTTTGCTGCAGATCCCATATCCAGTGTCAAGATGAATGGATGAGACAGCATTTTATCAATAAAAATTTAATTTTGAATTATTCATTTTTTTAAGGTCTGGCAGTACGCTTAAGTCAAAAATAAACCAAAAGAAAGACTTAAATGGAGGCTTGCAAATCAAAGAAAGCAGAATTTATTTCTGGGTAAGAAATTCCTAGAGACATGGGAGGAAAATTCTACAAAATACAGAAAGATGCCCTGTCCTTCTTAAATGTCTTTTTTCTTAGTTCTGTAAATACCTTGTAAATCTCTAGATCATGTAATCTAAACTAGTTATAAAACTCTAGTCATGTAATCTAACTAAGATTTGCATCGTACTGCCACAGACAGATTCTTTTCTGGCAGTGTTATCTTTTCTCTATTGTCTCCCTAATTGATTACTTTGGCCTTTTGCTAACACCATAGGTCAAAGGTATGTGTGAATTGCCTTGACAGTTGGATATAGAGATAGCTACGTGCCATTTCCTGGAGGAAATAGGGGTGGCATTTATGGAAGGATTCATGAAGGATAATTTATGGAAAGATTCTTGAAGGATTTAGATAACAGGACCATATACTTGATACAGGAGGATGCAATTGATTGCAGACATGTGTTTAACAATGAATAAATGCATAAGGAAATACGTTTACAGCAAGATAACATATATTTTACAAGAAAGCAAATGTCTATACACTAACTTTTCACTTAATGCTGTGATGTTCTACTTTTTATTTATTATCATTATTCCCTTTCAACTTTATATGATCACAATCTTAAAACCACACCTACAGATGTAAAAATATAGACAGATTTCATGTAAGAAAAGCTAGAATATTTGCTAGCTGCTAATTAATCTCCCTGATCCTAACACATATACTAGCTAAATAACAAATTTCACATAACACAGTAGGAATAAATTGACAGACTACAGGTAGTCCTCGACTTGCAACCATTCATTGGAAGCTTTCCACTGTGCTGGGAAACTTTTGCTCTCCCAAAACAGCAGCAGATGATAGAAGCAGCCACTAACCTGGCTGGAGCCTACATGAGCCTCTCCACGCATTCCTTCCTGTTGCTGTTGATGGGAGAGCAAGAGTCTCCCAGCACAGCGGAAAGCTTCGAAGTCCCCCTCCCAATACAAACAGCTCCCGGGCAAGCAGAGAAACATACCAGGTTGAGTCCTGCTTCTCTCTCCTTGCCCGGGAGCCATTTCTGATGGGGGGGGGGGCTAGGAAGCTTTCCGCTGTGCTGGGAAACTTTTACTCTCCCAAAAACAGCAGCAGGAAAATGCTTTATTTCCTGTGACCAGACGAAGCTGAGAAAGCTGAGAAAGAAAGAACTGAGATTCCTTTTCAAGGACATTGTTATGAGATAAGATAGAGGGAAGAGCATGGGAGAGTGTTATTGCAGGTGCTCTTCTGGATTTCTATCAACAGCTGGAGCCTGGTGTTGAAGCTTACGAAAAGAAAAGGTGATAAGTCTTTGGAGAAGAGAGTTATAATAAGAGCCTTGGATAACTAAACAAAGTGTAGTGTGCTCTTTTTATTTTTTCTAAGCTGTGCTATCCCTCCTTACCAGCTTTACTGTATTTTTTTAAAAATCTTTATTCTTGTAATAACTATTTGGGTTTTTGGCCTGGTTGGAGCTTGTTTTTGACTTTTTTTGGGGGGCGGGGGGGAGTCCAATCTCCATGTTTTCTTTTTATTTTAAAGGGAAAGCCTTAAAAGCCTTTTCTCTTTCCTGGCATTTTTTGGTTTTTTTAATCTACCCTTTTGGTTCATTTTTATGCATTTTTTTTTCTATTTGAGACCTTTCAATTGGATTAAGGTGTTGAAGAACCTGAAGAATTTTTCCCCTTCTCTTGTTTTTTTTTTAAAGTCTTTTTCTTTATTTAATTACTGATTGGAGAACCTGAAGAAACTTCGTTCCCTCCCCCCTTTTTTTATTACTACTGGGCTTTTTTTCTCTCTCTACCATTTTTATTTTTTAGTTTGAATTATAATTGGCTACTTCACAATTGGATTAAGGTTTAGAAGAACCTGAAGATTTTGAATTGTTTAAAATGAGTAGGAAATTTACAGCTCCTGGTTCCTCAACTTCTACTTCTGCTTCTCCGCCATCTATTTTATTTATTTATTTATTTATTTATTTATTTATTTATTTATTTGATTTGCCAATTGTTTACAAGATAATAAGTATAAGCGTATACATAGTTGTGAATACATGAAATGGGTACATATAAGAAAAATAAAAGAATAAGAGAAACAATAGGACAGGGACGGTAGGCACGTTGGTGTGCTTATGCACGCCCCCTACAGACCTCTTAGGAACGGGGTGAGGTCAATAGTAGACAGTCTAAGGTTAAAGTTTTTGGGGTTTGGGGAAGAGACTACAGAGTCGGGTAGAGTATTCCAGACGTTGACCACTCTGTTGCTGAAGTCGTATTTCCTGCAATCAAGTTTGGTGCGGTTTACTTTGAGTTTGTATCTATTGTGTGCTCTTGTGTTGTTATGGTTGAAGCTGAAGTATTCATTGACAGGTAGGACATTGCAATGTATGATTTTATATACCATGCTTAAGTCAGACCGAAGACGGCGTAATTCAAGGTTTTCTAGTTCTAGAATTTCAAGTCTGGTGGCATAAGGTATTCTACAACGAGTAGAAGAGTGGAGAACTCTCTTGTGAAATATTTCTGGACTTTCTCAATTGTGCTAATATCAGATACGTAATGAGGGTTCCAGACTGATGAACTGTATTCGAGCATTGGTCTAGCAAATGTTTTGTATGCTCTGGTTAGTAGTGTGATATTACCAGAGAAAAAGCTACGTAGGATTAGGTTAACAACTCTTAATGCCTTTTTGGCTATGTAGTTGCAGTGGGCTCTAGCACTTAGATCATTAGAGATGAGTATTCCAAGGTCCTTTACAGAGCTTGGGTCATCAACAAGTTCTTGACTATTCAGCTTGTATTTTATTTTCTGATTTTTTTTGCCAATATGTAAGACAGAGCATTTATTTGTTGAGATTTGAAGTTGCCATTTGTTTGACCATTCAGATACATAGTCGAGATCTTTTTGAAGGGTAGCAGTATTGCCTGTGGTAACGTTCAATACAGACAATGTTAAAGCAAGAAAAAGAACAAGAAAAAGTGACTTTACAGATGATTATGCAAGGAATTCAAGATATCAAAGCAAAATCAGAGACTATTGAAAAGAGAATAGAGAACATCGAACAAAGAACAGAGAACATTGAACAAAAAACAGGGAAAACTGATGAAAAAGTGGAGAACATTCAACAAATGATGTCGAAGTATGATGAGAGATTCCAAAAAATTGAAGAAGAAGAAGATAAACAAAGAGACAAGAAGTTTGGAGACATTGATAACAGATTAACTGTGGTTGAACAAGATAAAAGTGGTATGCTGAGATGGGAGATGGACAGATCAGAATTTTATCTTAGATTTCAAAACATAGAGGAAGAAAAAGGACAAAACCTAGCTGAGATAATGACAGAAATATTGGCTGAAGCTTTGGAAATAACTGAAGAGAAGATGATGGATGGAATAGATGAGGTATATCGAGTCTTTACAGGATATGCGATGAGAAACAGCTTACCAAGAGAAGTTCATATTAGATTTACAAAGAAAGCCATTAAAACGCAAATATTTCAAGTGGCAAGAGAGAAAACATTGAAATACAAAGGCAAGGAGATTGTGGTTTTAAAACAAATACCCAGAAGAGTGAGAGAGATGAGAAGAGAATACTGATTTCTGACTAAAATGCTACTTAAAAAAGAGGTGAATTATAGATGGCTGATTCCAGAAGGGCTAATGTTCACATGGCAAGAACAGAGACATAGAATAGATTCAGTTGAGAAAGCTGAATTATTTTATACAGAATTTTTTGGAAGGAAAGAGGAAGAGGCAGAAAAAGAGGTCTCACTAATTGAATTCCAAGAGGACTGTCAAATGGAGACTGAAAAAGAAGAAGGCGCAGTAGGTAGAAAGGTGGGAGCTAAAGAACAACGTGAACCAAGATCTACGAAAGCTGCTCAACCCAACTATAAAATATAACCATGGAAGAGAAAAAACTGATTACAATTAATATAAATGGACTTAACTCAGCCGCTAAAAGAAGGAAAACTTTTCATAAATTAGAGAAATTAAAATTTGATATAATTTGTCTGCAAGAAGTACATATTAAAAAACAATATGAACAATTGTTGATACAGCCAAAATTAGGGAAAATATTTACTTCCTTGACCCAATGTAAGAAAAGAAGAGTGGTTTTATATATTAAAGAGACCACCCCAGCAAAATTGATTTATATTGATGAAGATGGAAGAGTACTAATGGTGGAAATAATGGACAATAATATGAAAACACTCCTGATTGCAATCTATGCTCCGAATGATAAACAAGAAGAATTTTACAAAAAATTGCATATGAAAATAATCGAACTGGACTATGTTAATATAGTTATGATGGGAGATTTTAATGGAATTGTAGACAATAAATTGGACTATACAGCAACAACAAGAAAGCAAAATAGAAAGACTCTCCCAAAATCCTTTTTTTAAATGGTTGAAGATGCAAATAAACCAGGTAGATGGTTAGCATATAAACTGAGAAAGGAGAAAGAATCAAGGAAAATATTGCAGTTAATAGATAACCAAGGCCAAGTTTGCCATGGCAGTAAAGAGAAGAAGGAAATCATTCGAGACTTTTATGGGAAATTATATAAGCAAGAGAATATTGATGAGGAAAGAGTTAAGCAGTATTTACAGAATGCTAATTTACCCAAGATACCCAAAGAGACTGAAAAATTGTTAGAAAGCAATATAACTATGATGGAGCTAACTGAAGCGCTTAAGAAGCAAAATAATAGAAAGGCACCAGGCCCAGATGGACTTCCGGCAGAATTTTATAAAACATTACAAGAATCGTTGAATCTCCCATTGTTAGAAGTTATGAATGAAGTTATGCTAAAGAAGAAGATACCCCAATCATGGTCAGAAGCCTATATTACACTTATTCCAAAAGAGGAGGCCGACCCATTACAAATTAAGAACTATAGACCCATTTCTCAACTAAATGCAGATTATAACATTTTTGCTTCAATATTGGCAGAAAGACTTAAAAGATATTTAAATAACTTTAATCATTCTGATCAAAATGGATTTCTGCCAAAGAGACAAATTAAAGATAATATAAGAGTAATTTTGGATACCTTGGAATACTATGAGGCACATCCTGAAAAACAAATGGCCTTGATATTTCTAGATGCACAAAAGGCATTTGATAATGTGAATTGGTGATTCATGTTATTATTGTTGGAACAGATGGGTTTTGCTAGAAAATTTATTCAAGCAATAGAAGCTATATACTATAAGCAAACGGCAAAGCTAGAGGGAGAATTGACAGACTCCATTAACATAAGAAAAGGAACAAGACAAGGGTGCCCACTATCACCCTTCCTATTTGTATTAACTTTGGAAGTGTTAAATAGAAATATTAGAGATGAAAAGAGTATAAAAGGAATGAAAATTAAAAAGGAAGAATTTAAGCTGCAAGCTTTTGCAGATGACTTGGTTTTTATCTTAGAAGACCCCCTAGAAACAGCACCAAAATTATTGGAAAAGATAGAGGCATATGGCAAGGTGGCTGGTTTGAAAATAAACAAAGATAAGACAAAGATTTTGACAAAGAATATGTTATCAAGACAAAAGGAAGAATTGGCAGATCTATTGAAAATTCAAGTCACGAATAAGATCAAGTATTTGGGGATACATTTGACAGCAAGATGTAGTACATTAAAAGAGAATAATTATATCAGACTTAAACAGCAGATAGCGCTAGATCTGGTGAAATGGGAAAATTTACAACTGTCACTAATAGGGAGAATTTTAACAATCAAGATGAATATATTACCCAGAATTTTATATTTGTTTCAAACAATTCCAATTAGGCTTGGAAAAGATTACTTTGAAGATTTAAATAAAATTGTGTTGAAATATATATGGCAAGGTAAGAAAGCGAAAATAAAGTTAAAACTTTTGCAAGATGCTAGAATTAGAGGAGGATTTGGTTTGCCTAATTGGGAGTTGTACTATCAAGCTACAAATCTGATGTGGGTCAAGGAATGGATAACATTAAGAAATACTAGATTGTTGACATTAGAAGGACATGATCTGTTGTTGGGGTGGCATGCTTTTTTATGGTATAAAGGAACTAAAACACAGGGGTATTTTAGAAGACATTATATACGGGAGTCTCTGTGGTTAAACTGGGAAAATATTAAAAGACAATGTTATTTGCAAATTCCAGTCTGGCTATCCATGCGGCCGCACACGTGGTGCATCGGGGCTTCCAGGCTCTCCTCCCCACAGTCACCATCAGCTGTCCTGAACTTGATCAAGGGGCACCTTGTTGACATGAGCCTCTCCACCTGTTCTTTCCTACTGCTGTTTTTTTTTTTTGTAAATTTTATTGGTTTTTAAAAACAAACGTAAACAAACAAAACATAAAAACATCAAACTCTCTTCCATAGGTATACAAACAGTGTGCCAGTTGGTTTACAAATCATTTTGTGCATCCATTTCATGGTCTTCAATTACAGTTACATTACATAAAAGCTCATATTATCAATCAAAAATTAAATACCCTAATATCATTATTAATCAATCATTTGACTATAATTTTATTCATTCATATTTTACGAGATAACCACAATTTACTTAGTTTATTTTATAACAATTCATATTATCCTCCCAAATCTATCCTAAAAACATTTTGTAGATATAATAAAAAAGAAATACATCTTTATATATTTATTATTTTCTAAAAATCTACATATTTCATTACTGTATTTTATTATCTAACCATTGATAGAAAAGGTCCCAAATTGTCATTTTTTCCCAACCACATGCGGATTTTAGTCCAGTATTTTTTAGCATCTGCACAAGCCCACCACATATGGTAATATGAGCCAGGTGTCTGATGACATTTCCAACATTTTTCGTATTTGTTCTTGAACATTCTTGCTATTCTTGTCGGGGGGGAAATGCCACCTGTAAAACATCTTATACAAATTTTTTTTATAAGCTGTTGACATTGTCATTTTATAATTTTGAGAGCACAATTTTTGATAATAAGAGTAGAATATTAGGAGAAGTATAAAAGTGTATTATTGTAGAGAACGGGATCAGAAGTGTGAATGGTAAAATAAGAATCAATAGGTATTGAATTAATGAAGACTTAATAAATGACCAGTAACAAATGTACATCACTTAGTCCTTTAGAAAGAATGAACAAAAATCCAAGACTAAGAAAGTTATGATTGGATGAAGTGGTGGGATTCAAAAATTTTTACTACCGGTTCTGTAGGTGTGGCTTGGTGGGCATGGCTTGGTGGGTGTGTCAGGGGAAGGATAACATAAAATCTCAATTTCCACCCCACTCCAGGGGAAGGATAGTTCAAAATCTCCATTCCCTCCCCACTCCTAGGGGAAGGTTACTGCTGTTAGGAATCTGTCCACCAATTAGTTGGGTCGGCAATATATAAACCAACAATGTATGTTTGTAGCTTTAAGACAAAATCACTGTATTGATTTATACTATAGTCCGATTGGTTGATTGTATTGCAGATTGCCATGGGAGGGAGCTAGAGATGATAGCTTGTTCTCTCTCTGACATTCTGTCTCTCTGGCATTCTCTCTCTCTGACATTTTGTCTCTCTAGCATTCTGTCTCTCTGACATTCTGTCTATCTGACATTATGTTGTTATCTAAAGTTATCTATTGTATTTATGCTATGCTTATACTTTGATATTTTTGTTTACTGGAAATGACAAAGGCAACTGGTAAGAAGACTTTGTAATTGGATATTCTTTCGACTGTAAAACGTATATGACCTGGACCGTTTATTGGACTGTGCTATTTCTTAAAGTAAACTTTAACTCAATTCAGTGTATCTGTGTGTGGCTGAATAATTATTCATAATTACTCTCATAAACGTTTCCATGTGCATATCCTTGTTACTCAAGGGTTATTCTGTACATATCATAACAACTGCAAAATCCCCCATACTCCTGGGAGAAGGTTACTGCAAAATCTCCATTCCTTCCCCACTCCTGGGGGAATTACTGCAAAATCCCATTCTCTCCCCACCCCACTAACCTGCTTTCTATCTTATCGCGAAAGCCTCTTTTTCTCATGCAGCCCATCGTCTCTCTGTGTCCGTGAGATTGCGGGAGGTGTAGGCGCAGGGCTGTATGCTTCCTTGGTTGTTTCTTTGGAGTAACATTGCTCCCACTGCCACCTCTCTGGCGTTTGCTTGAATGACAGGTTCAGAACCACCCAGGGTCAGGTTCAGACCACCCAGAGAATTGGTTCGGGATGTCCCGATAGGCAGTTACTTTGCTAATTTGCTTGTCCAGGCTGGTTCTGAAAAAGTGAACCAGCATCCGCTCAGGCAAAAGGGGTATCTTCCCACTGATTCTCCTGAATTCAGGATGTGTTCCTTAATGGACTGCCCTCCCTGCTTTAGGTTGCTGAGCTTATCTTCCATGGATGGATCCTCTGTCTCCACAAATCTGACCTCTAGCAGTCATAGGAAGTCATCTGCATCATGCAGCTGGGGGGCCCTTCTGTTGTGGAGGGTTGCTAGCCATCCTCTTGCTTCTCCCTCTAGCCCCTCAGAAATGGCATTCACCATGGCTCTAGGGGAGGGGTAGAAGTGTCCATAGCATTCCAGGTAGATCTCAGCTGAATCAAGGAATAAAGCTAGCTGATCTGGATCTCCATCAAATTTCCCCCTGAACTGGGGTGTTTCATTGGGCTCTGGTCCTTCCTCTCCCTGTCGCCCTCTGTAAGCCTGCACTTGAGGTGGCTGACTTTCCTCCCCAGCTCTAGTTTGCACAGGAGGAAGGGACTGCCTGCTGCATGGGGGAGGCACTGGCTGCCACTATGGGCTCTTTTTTCTTCTGGTATGTAGAGAGGTCTTGCCTGCTTCTCCCCACTTCAAAAAGCCCTGTAAAAATTCCGGATTTCTCGTCTGCAGCGCTCCAGGGCAGGCAGGAATCTGCGACTGTGCGCGGTTTCTGCCTGTGCTCGCTGCCGGAGTGCCCTGAGCCACCCGGCTTCAGGGCTAGCCACCTCCATAGAAGGTGGCGAAGACAGGGGGGATCTGGCAGGGTTGAGAGATATCGCACCTCTCTTCTCTAGCCGGCTAAACCCCCTTTTCCGAAGGCAGCTGAGCGGCGGTCTCAGAAATGGCTGCCACATAAAAGCGCTCAGCTGGAAAAAGAAAGTGCAGGAGGAGTTGAGAAGAAGTGAAAGTCTTTTTGCTGACCGGGACAAAGTAACAGCGAAAGTACCCTGGATTTTAAAAATCTGTGAAAGATACATCGTTTCCAAAGATTTACAAGCGGCGAACAGAAGTTAAAAGGGGAAAAAAAATCTTTTTTTCACTCTCCATCCTAACGTGACAGCGAATAGAAAAGCAAGAGAAATCGGAAAAACCCGCATTGGCACTAACAGGTAATCAAATGCTAAAGGGATAAGGATTTCTGAATATTTTAAAAAAATCTTTTTTGCTGTAAGTGGGAAGGGAGAGGAAAAGAATTGGAGCAGGATTTGGAAGTAAGGAGGAGATTGCCTAGAATTTTAAAGAATTTTAAAGAATTATTATTAAAAAGACTTTTAAAAGATACATTTTAACTGGAACTTTGTAACTAAACATTAACCCCAGAAAGAGAAAGTAAAGAAAGAAGAAAGCGTTAAAAGAAACAGCCTATTTGGATTGTTTGGTGACTTTGGGACTTTTGGGAATTATTTTTGATTAAAAACACTTGGGTGGTTGTTTTGGAAAAACCCTTTCTTTCTACAATGGCATCACTTGTGGATGAATTGAAAATTGAATACCAAAAATATAAAGAAGAAGAACAAGAAGGGAAAGACTCTCTTGGCACTCTTTTTCAATTTCTAGAAATGGCGATTTGTACTTATGAGAAACTGAGTGCGCAACAAGATGATTGGGACAAAGAAGAAGCCATCTTTGATGAACAAGTAACTTTATTTGAGGAAGAAAGGGAGAAAGAGGAAAAGAAAAGGGGGACTTTAAGACTTGAAAAAGCAACCAAAAAAGAGAAAAATAAGGTGAAAAGTGGATATAATGTTAGAAAACAACAGAAAGGGGGAAAGCAGAAGAAGAAAAGGGAGGTGGAGAGACAAGGGGGTAAAAAGGGCAGGGAGAAGAACAAACAAGGGAGGAAGGAAGGGATGAGAAGCCTTAATGGTGGGGAGCAAGATGTAAAGAAACAAGATTCATTTAGAGATAATGGGTAAACTTAGTTGAAAAAGGGATTCTGCAAAGGTACACAAGATTGTATTTTTATATTTGTACTTAGAAATAATGTTAGAAAATTGGAAACAACATGTGATCAAAAATGGGATAAAATATTTAGTGTAACTTAGTGAAATTTTTGTGAATAAAAAGAAGGCAATGGAATAAATGAGAGAATTGAATTAGGAGGAAATGGGAACATTTTAATGATACAATGATTTATGAAATAACTATGGAAAGCATAAGTGTCCCCATAAAAGTACGATATTCAATTGAAAAGTAATGTGTAAGATATAAATGAATATTAATATTAATGATTAGATCTGTATTGGCATTGATAGTTGTTTTAATTATATTATATACTTATAAATTTTTTCTTTTTATAAAATATAATGTGTAATTTAAGAATGTACTAAACAGACTCCCAATGGAAGTCATATATTATATTAAGTATTATAAATTTAGGGGAAAGAGTCAAAGGCGTCACACTCCAATCAGTGTACAGGAGTTATCTAAAGAGAAAAGAGAAATAGATAGCTGGAAACAGAACAGACAAAGAATAATAAGTATTACGATCTGAACTGAGATAAGACAAATAAAATAAAACTAAGAAAGTTAAAAGAGGTGAGAAGCTATATAGAAAATGGAAAATGGTAATAAGATATGGAATGGTATATAAAATGAATATGAATTTGAATTTGTGTCTGTACGAAGAGATGTAACCCAGGATCAAGCAGCTTTCAGAAAAGATGTTTTATGTTTTTATGTTCTATGTTTTGTTTGTTTGTGTATTGTCTTTGAAAATCAATAAAATTTGCTTAAAAAAAAAAAGCCCTGTAAAAATTCCCCTCTGTTTTGGGTGGCAGGACAGGCCATCATCTTGAATGGTGGCCTGTTCAGATCCCTCCCTCAACTGCTCTATGGATCTCCCCCGGAATTCCATCAGGTATCTATTTGGTTTTCTCCCTTCCAGAGGAGCAGTTTTCTCCTCTTTGGAGTTGAAGAGGAGCTGTCCTCCTTCTGTAATTATGCTATCAGTTTGTGTTTGCTTCTGGCTGGAAGCCAAGCTTTCTCCCGATAGCCTCTGCCATGGCTATGGCTGCCTGAGTTTCTCTCCACACACCTCAGATGTTGGGGAACAATGGAAGAGGCCAGGACACAGGCACCCTGGTGATTAATCAGGAGGAATCTGTCAGTTCCGGCAGTTACTCCAATTAAATCATGAGCCTCAAGCCACACTCCCAAAACTAAAGAGGATTTATTTGAAGCTACCATTCTACGTTCGGCACTAACCTGGGCATAGCCAACTGTGAGATACATAATTCACTGTCACCCTTGATCCTGCTTTTCCCCCACCTCTCTGGGAGTATCATCCAACAAAAAATGTCCATAGCCAAGAGTCATCAATCATGCTCCCCAATTAGATTTTTTCGCGGCAGAAGCGTCAGTCATCTAATCAGTCTCTGAAGAAAATATGAATGGAATGTACTTTCAATTCCACACTATTGCCTGCTCTTTGACACCCCCCCCTTTCTTTCTATTGTTAACTATAAAACATGTATGTAAAATGTTTTAGGAGTTGACAGAACAACACTGACTTATGACCTTCTTCCACACTTATGTCCATTACAACATCCCACGGTCATGGGATGTTTCAATTTCAGACACTTGGAAACTGGCATGTATTTATGTCAGTTGCAATGTTCTGGGGTCATGTGATCACCCTCTGTGATCTTTTTGGCAAGAAAGTCAATGGGGAAGCCAGATTCACCCAACAACTGTGTTACTGTGTTACTAACTTACCTTAGTGATTCACTTAACAATTATAGTCATAAAATGGAGCAAAACTCACTTATCAATTGTCTTGCTTACCAACAGAAGCTTGTGACTCAGTTGTGGTATAAGTCAAGGACTACCTCTGGGGTAGGAATCTATTACACCCATTTCAGGTTAACAGATAGTATAAAAATATATTAAATTTTAATCTCATTTCATCCAACTGATGAATAGCTAAATTGATGAAGGATGTTGTTAGCTTGAAAGGGAGCTACCAAATTCCTGATTCTTTGGCTACCAGAGACTAACAGGGTCTTTTCCAACAACATCTACAGTATGAATACACTCTAAAGTTTTTACTCTTACACCAAAACTTTATAAAATGAAAAGATGAAAAACTATAAAGTTTCAAAGGCAGTACTTAAGATAAAGTGAACTTCATTAATGAAGTTAAACACCCATATACCCATCCATCTGAACATCAATGCAAAACCACAGCTCACCCTGCCCAAAAAGGACCCTCCAAAAATAACAGACTTGTAGGCAGTGAACCAGATGCAAATCCCAGGCAAGACCATCTACCTATAAAGCCAAAGGACAAAGGGGGGGAGGCAGTGGTAGCAAGGAGCAGATCAACCCATAATCCTGCAGCTTGCCGAAAAGCCTGGGAATGCAGTTGGTGAGCATGTGCACTTTAGAAACCCTATGCCACCCTCGGGGTTGTTTCAAATCATAATGAGGCTGTTTTGTTCACCGCCGATCGAGCAACCCGATTGAAGCTGCTGGTGAGCCCAATGTATGTAGCAGAGACTGCTCGGGTTTAGTTTGGACAGGCAAATTATTACCCTTATGCTACCAAAGTGGATTCCTGGGTGCTGCGCTGCAATATAGAAATGGGAAAGGGAGCAGCCAGTATGAGGGGAGCAGGAGGAACAAGGAGAAGAGAAGGACAGTGGGCAGCCTCTTCCTTACCTCATGCCAGCCACTCCATTGTCCATTTCACCATTGCAGTGTGGCACCATGGAGCTTTCCATACCCACCACCACCCAGATGCCCTCACTTCTCCTAAGGATTTCTTTGCCTAGTTGATTTGCAGCTCCTTTGTGTTTCTTGCCATCGTGTGCAGGAAAAGAAAAGTTTGTGCGGGGCTAAAAAAAATTCACTCAATTTTTTTCTTTTGCTAGAAATTGGAATCGATTGATTTAACTATTTTTTAGCCCCACATAAACTTTTCTTTTCCCTGCACATAATGGCAAGAAACGCGAAGGAGCTGCAAATCAGCTAGGCAAAGAAATCATTGGGGAGTTTGTTCTCCTGGCCAGCTTGGTCATGCAGCTTCCTGGCCAGAGGGAAAAAGAGAACCTTTTCCCAGCCAACACGGCCATGGCCATGCAGCTTCTTCCTGGCCAGGGGGAGAAGACCATTCTCCCAGCCAGTATATACATGACCATGTGGCTTCTTCCCAGACAGGGGGAGAAGGAGAACACACCAGTGGCAAAGCAAGACAGGCAAGCCCGGGGACGGTGTGGGGAACAGCGCAGTGGCCTAGGCCAGCCAGGAGTCAAGTTGATTGGGGCTTGCTTGCAGGCTCACTCACCGAGGGATATCAGGTCCTCGGCGGAAGGCAGGCAGCAATGACAGGAGAAAGAAGGTTAGTAATGGTGGGCGAGAGAAGGAGTGACTGGGCAGGGCATGTGGGCAAGAGGGGCAGGGCAGGCAGGGAGGAGCAGGGCCAGTCAGTGGAGCTATTTGCCGGTTCTCCAAACTGCTCCGAACCAGTAGAATCCCACCTCTGAGCCTGCCCCTTTATTTGCCTCCTTTCTCTATTTTCACTCCACACAATCCAAAATCTCGACAGTGCTCCAGAAGAGTTAAGAATAACATCCTTCTTTTCTTCAAAATGTGCTTCAAACTTCAATACTAAAGAACAAAATCCTGCCCATCTCTAAGAGTTTGAGCTCCAAATAACTAAACTAAACATTAGACAGGAGACAAGTATAAGTATTTGGTTTTTGACTCCTTTTTGTTTCACTTTTCATTCTTTCTTTTTAATAGAAAACACCCTTCATTGATTCAGGTTGCTCAGTGCATCCATCTCCATCACAGAACAATGCCAGGGAAGGACCAAGGGACACAAGAAACTTGATACAGCCCCCACCCCTTGTCTCTGCTAACCAAAGAGCAGAATCCTTAATGCCAGCCATGTCTTGTGGATACCCGAGACAGGAAAATCGTTCTCCTTTTTGCCTTTGGATTTTTGCCTTTGTCAGTAAAAATCCCCCCAAAAAACAAAACCCACAATAATTAAGTAATGAAGAATGTGCTGTCCTTTCACAACACTCCAATCTGCTCCCATGACAGCTGCCTCGCTCTCCCTCAGGACAGAGTTGGCCCTGGGCAATGCCTGGATGCTACAACTTAAAAGCTACCTTTAATAAGAAGAGTAGATGCCTGCTAAAAAATTTAAGGGTTTTATGCTTATTTTTCAATATATGTTCTACTCCCCCCTCCAGCCAGCTCCTTACCTTCTTTCCCTCTAAAATCCCTCATGCAGAACATATGGAGTACTATATAAATCCAAGATGTTGCTGGTTTTACTTAAAAGCCACTTTATTATTTTTCTGTTTGGCTTCTGCCTGTTTACAGTTCCCTAAAACATCTCTCACGCTGCAGCACATGTCACCTTGCTCAGAGCAATGTTGTGCCTCTTTTTATGTAATTCCCTTTTAAACTTCACTGTCTATGATGTGAGTGCCCCAAAAAAAGTAAGGTGCATTGAGAAATACATAAAACAGAAATCCAGTATGACATGGAATACCATTCAGTGGCTTACAGAGGAGGTAATGAATTGGCTTTAGAGACATGATGGTTGGGACCCTTCCGGTTTGCTAGCTTTCAGCGGCGGCAGGGATTTGCCACTGTGCAATCCCTGCTGCGTTCACTGCCAAGGTTCCCCCGATCCATTTGGATCTGGGGGATACAGCTGCCCTGTAGAGGCAGCGGAAGATAGGGGGGATCCGGCAAGGGGTTTGGGGGTACCGCAAACCCCCTCCCCAGCCGGCTAAACTCCCTTTTCCCGAGGCGGAGGAACGGCGGTCAGCAATGGCCGCCACGAAGAAAGCTGCAGCCGGGTAAGCAAGAGCAGGAGGGAGAGAGCTGAAAGAGAAGTGAAAGTTGCTTCTGGCTGGGACAAGACGGGAGAAAGTTATTTGGAACCTTGAAAGCTGTTAAGTATCTATTGTTCCTTGCGAGAGTTACAAGCTGCAAATACCCTAAAGGGAAAAGTTTTTTTTTCTTTGTTCGACTCTCCTTCCTAAAGTGACACCGGGAAAAAAAATCTTTTTGGCTGTTGAGTGGGAAGGGAGAGTGAAAAAAATCTGAGCAAAATTTGAAAATAAGGAGAAGATTGCCTAGAATTGCAAAGAGTTTAAAAACTTCCAAAAAATATATTTGAAAAGGATTTGTGATTACTTTAACCCCAGAAAGAGAAAGTCAAGAAGAAGAAGGTATCTAAAAGAAACAGTCTGTTTGGATTGTTTGGTGATTTTGGAACCTTTGGAAATTATTTCTGATTAAATCATCTGGGTGGTTGTTTGGAAAAACTTTTTCTCTACACAATGGCATCATCTATGGATGAATTGGAACTTATATATCAAAAATTTGAAAGAGAAAAACAAGGAGGTGAAGATGGACTTGGCACTATTTTCCAATACTTAGAAATGGCGATTTATATTTATGTGAAGCAGAATGAGGATGATGGGGATAAAGAAGAAGGAGAAGCCATCTTTGATGAGAAAAGGACTTTGATTGGAGAAGGGAAAAAGCGGAGGTCTTTAAGAACTGGAAAAACAGCCCAAAAAGAGAAGAATAAGGTGGAAAAGGGACATTATGTTAAGAAACAACAGAAAGGGGGAAAGCAGAATAAAAGGGAGGTGGGGAGACAAGGGGTTAAAGAGGACAAGGAGAAGAAGAAGCAAGGGAGAAAGGATGGTGGGGAGCAAGATATTAAGAAGCAAAAGTTTTTCAGAGATAATGGATAAGTCTTATTGTTAATGGGATTCTAGAAGGTACATAAGATTGCATTTTTATATCTGTATTTAGAAGTAATTATAGAAAATTAGAAATAATATGTAGTTTAAAAAGTGATAAAATATTTAACATAAACAAGTAAAATTTTTGTTAAGAAAAAGGGAGTATTGTAATGAAATATGATCCAAGATTATGATGGGGTGGGGGTAATAATCGTGGAAAGCATAAGTGTTCCCACAAAGGCATGACATTCAATTGAAATGGATAAAATGTTTAAGATATAAATGATTGTTAATATTAATAATTAGAAGATGGTATATTAGCAAACCTTTTGTGAAATGAGATTTGAAGTAGAAGAAGGAGGAACATTTCAATGAAATATTGAGCTATAATATGTGATGTGGGGGGGGGGGGAATAATTTTGAAAAATAGGGCTCTCATAAAAGCATGTGATTTAATTGAAAAGTAATGAGTTAAATATCTAAGATATGAATGAATATCAATATTAATGAATAGATTTGTATTATTTTTGATAATATAGTACAATTTTAGAATGTACCAGACAGAATACCAATGTAGGTTATGTATTTTATATTAAGTACTATAAATATAGAGGAAAAAGACAAAGGCATCATACTCCATATAGTGTATAGGAGAAGTACTTCTTTTTTTTTAAAGAAGAAAAATAAATGATTGGCTGGAATAGAACAGACAAAGAATAATAAATATTACGATATGAATTGAGAGGAGATAAAAAAATAAAAATGAAATAAAATTGAGAAAATTTAAAGGAGAGGAGAAGTTATATAGAAAATTGAAAATGTTAAGAAGATATGAAATGGTATGTAAAATGAATATGAAATTGAACTTGTGTCTGTACCAAGAGTTTTAACCCGGGACTAAGCAACTTTCAGAAAAGAGATTTTTTATACTTTTATGTTTTGTGTTTATGTGTATTTATGTATTGTTTGTCTTGAAAAATAAAACTTGTTTAAAAAAAAAAAAAGAGACATGATGGTTAAAGCCTTCAACTGATGATAGGTGGTACAGCCAATAGGCCCAGAAGCAACTGTATTTATTTATTAGGCCCTATCACCTGCCTTTCATTCAGGAGCTCAAGACAGAACAGAGTGTGCTCCCTCATCCTCTTTCAGGTCAACAGATTTGACTGGTTCAATGCTGATTTCTGAGTTAATTATAATACTGAACTTTTTTGTTCATATTTGAAGAATTCAAAATGGATGTGATGAGGATTGTTACTTTGACTGAAATGAAGCTTCAGAGACAGTATTGTTGATTCAAGGAACTTAATCTCAGCATAGCCAGATGCTTTTTTTTTCACAGAGTGAAAGATGCAAGGGAGGAAAAACATTTCATGAGGAGGACCCACAATGTTGGAAATGTTAAGAACTTGTCTGCTGCTCTCTGATTAAATCAACAGCCCCTTCACCAACAACTGCATCTTTCTGCTTTTCTTTGTCTCTGTCTCTCTGTCTGTCTCTCTCTGTCTCTCTCTGAAAAAAGTCTCATGTTTGGTTGTTAAAAGCGGCTTCATTGGGCATGAACTGTGTTGTGTCTGGAAGGATGGGTCCAAGAACGGAGACAGGCTCAGAAAGTAACTACAGCTCTTTATTAGTGACTTCAGATCTGAGCGAATTGCCCTAGCCGCAGCAGCCCCTTTTATAGAGCTGGCTGCGGCTATACGGCCAATGACAGAGGTTTAAGCTTGCTGCGCTTGTTTTAGTCCAATCGCGGCAGCCCGTTTACCAGCCAATCGGATCAGTCCGGAGCGACCAATCACGAACCGCTGTTAGCGGACCAATCCGCTTTGCAGGCTTCAAGCCTGCTAGTCCGGAACACCCCTCCCCTCTTGGTTCCGTTTAAGGGGTGGGGTTATATAGTCTCGCAGGTAGGCAGGCCTTCGCACCTGTCTACCTGACTTGCGTTGCTCGAAATGTCTTTGCTCGGTTTCTGGTTCCGACGGGTTGCTTGCCGGAAATCCCTGGAACGGTGAGCTGGTTCCATAGCTGTGACTCCCTTCAGGTGATCTCGGGATGAGTGGTACTCCTCCCTCGTTGCTAGTGCTTGGGCTCACAGGATTCACTGGGCTGGTTCGGTTGCTGCTACTGGGTGAGATGATCACGTGCCAAGGTTCTTCATCAGTTGGTGAGAATTGTGGGCTTTGATGAGGTGGTTGTGGGGTTCTTTCTTCTAAACCAGATGTTGGTTCAATTTCAGACCCCCTGATTCCCCTTCCCCCTCTGGTTTCGTGGCTAGGGTCACTGATGGGGGATGTGGTTAGCCTAGATCGCAGCTGGTCAATGTGGCATTTCCACAGTCTCCCATCTGTGGTTTCTAGCCGGTAGGAGCGGGGGCCTGTAACTTGAGTTATTTGGGCAGGGATCCACAGAGGGTCACCTGAAAAGTTATTTGCAAATACAGGGTCTCCTACCTTAAAGGCACGGTGTTTACTGCTGGAGCCCAAGGGTTTCTCCGGCGTGTAGGCAGGATGTAGGCGATCTAGCGGAGATCTGAGTTTTCTTGCCATTAGAAGTTCAGCTGGGCTTTTGTTGGTTGTAGTGTTTGGTGTAATATGCTGGAGAAGGAGCATCCTAGTGACTTTATCGTGGATGTTGCATTTTTTGTAATGTCTTTTTTGTGAACTGAACCATTCGTTCAGCTCTACCATTTGCCACTGGGTGCACTGGCGATGTCAGTGTGTGTCGTATGCCACGGTCTGCTAAGTATTGTTCAAAGGCTAAGGCGGTAAATTGAGGGCCATTGTCGGAGACCAGGACATCTGGTAGCCCATGCTTTGCAAAAAGTCTGTTTAATTTTTTGATGACTGCCTCAGTAGTGGTGGTCTTCATTTTATTTACCTCGAGCAAATTGGAGTATGCGTCTACTGTTATCAGGAAGGTGTGTCCTTTTGTAGGTCCAGCAAAATTGATATGGATGCGCGACCAGGGGCCTCTGGGCGTTTCCCATTCGGTTGGCGAGGCTCTTGGCGGGGCTGAGTGTGTCTCTTGGCATTTGCTACAGGTGGCGACCCAGGCTTCAATTTGTTTGTCCATGCCTGGCCACCAGGCGTAGCTCCTTGCCAGCGCTTTCATGCGCACGATGCCCGGGTGTCCATTGTGCAGCAATTGTAGAACTTTTTTTTGTAGTTTTGCTGGTATGATCACTCGGTCTCCCCACAATATGCACCCCTTTTGTGAGAAGAGCTCTGTTTGTCTGTTCTTAAAGGGTTTAAAGATTTCGTTGAGTTCGATTTGTGGCCATCCCCTCTCCACCCAGCCAAGAACTCGTGCCAAGCATGTCTTTTTTGGTGTCCAATGCGATGTCTTGCGCTGTGAGTGGAGGTGAGGGAAGAGTTTCAATCTGTAGTATTGATAGTGTGGGAGCTGGGTCATCTTGGAGTTCTGGCAATGGAGAGCGGCTCAAAGTGTCTGCGTGGGGGATGGTTTTCCCCGGCCGGTGCTTTAATTGGTAGTCGTAGGCGGCTAAGAACTCTGACCATCGTGTCATTCTGGGGGATAAAATATGTGGAGTAGGTTTATCGCCTGCCAGGATGCCAAGTAATGGTTTATGATCTGTGATGATGGAGAAGGATCTTCCATACACATACTCGTGAAACCTTTTGATTGCAGACACGATAGCGAGGGCTTCCTTGTCTAGATGACTATCATTTCTTTCTGTTTTTGACAGTGTTCTTGAAAAAAATGCAATAGGCGCCTCTGTACCGTTTGGCAAGATGTGGCTCAAGATGGCTCCTACTCCAAAAGGCGAGGCGTCACAAGTCACAGTTAGTGGAAGTGTTTCATTGTATTGGATGAGCACTGCATCCGAAGTTAAAAGGTCCTTTACACGTTGAAAGGCATGTTCTTCCCGTCGTCCCCAAATCCAGGAAGCCTTTTTGTCGAGGAGTCTATGAAGGGGTTCAGCAACAGTTGCCTTCTGGGGTAGGAAAATGTTATAAAAGTTAATGAGACCCAGGAAGGCTTGAAGGTCTGTTTTGTTCTGTGGTCTCAGGGCATTTTTGATTGCAGCCAATTTCTTTTCCGTAGGGTGAATTCCTTGTTTGTCAAGGAGGTAACCAAGGAATTCAACCCTTTCAGTGCATAACTGGCATTTTTCTTTCTTTACTTTGAGACCAGCATCTTGGAATTTTTGTAGGACTGTTCTCAGTCTTTTTTCTAGCTGACTTCTTGTGCGGGGGGGGCTATTAATACGTCGTCGAAGTAGGGCACGACCCCTTTTATGCCCTGCAACAACCTTTCCATCAGACTTTGAAAAATGCCTGGTGCTACGCTTACTCCAAACTGGAGTCTGTTACACTTGAACGCGCCTCTGTGCGTGACTATGGTTTGGGCTTCAGCGGTTTCAGCATCAACTGGCAGCTGTTGATAAGCTTGGGCCAGGTCAAGCTTTGCGAATATTCTGCCACCCCCAAGTGAGTGAAGGAGATGTTGGACCATGGGTACCGGATAGGCGCTCTGCTGTAACGCGTGGTTGAGGGTGGCCTTGTAGTCCCCACAGATTCTCAAGGATCTGTCTGGTTTTATGGGAGTTACGATTGGGGTCTCCCAACGGGCGTGATCAATGGGTTCTAACACGCCTTGTGCAATTAGTTTGTCCAGTTGCTCATCAATTTTTGGCTTGAGGGCAAAAGGAACATGGCATGGTTTTAAACGAATGGGCGCGATATCAGGGCGGAGATTAAAAGAGATAGGGGACCCCTTGTACTTGCCTAGTTTTTCGCTGAAAACTTCTTGGAAGTCCTGGACGAGGGCTGCTTCCCAATCTTCGTCTACAGTCTGATTGATGCCTGCCATTTCTATTCCTAATGGCGCGAACCACTGTAGACCCAGTAGGCTAGGTCGGTCTCTGTCCACGATGGTGAGAGGTAGTATTGCGGTGTGTTTCTTGAAGGATACCTGGAAATGACTGGAACCAGCGACGGGAATCCGGTTGCCCTGGTAGTCTTTTAATATAAGTCTCTGAGTGCTGAGGTCCTGGCGGCGGATGTTGGGAATCAGCTGCTTCAGGGTTTTCCAGGATACCATGGATAGGGAAGACCCGGAGTCCACTTCCATGATGCATGGTCGATTTTCAATGTTGACCTCTGCACGGATTTTCCTAGCGTCTAGGGATGAGGCGTGGGTGATGGTGATAGTTTGATGTGCTTCTTCTCGTCGGGGGGTGCCGGTAAACTTCCGGGTTCTGTTGTATTGGTTCCACTGGTTGTTTGGGCGGTCACGATTAGCGGCGGGGTTTCCATCTGCTTGTCGGAGGTTGTTTTCCTTCCGTTTGGGACTGGTCCCTCTTTTATTCTGGCATACCTTAGCAATATGCCCTCTTTTATCACAGAACCGACAGATGGCGTCTAGGAATCTGCATTCAAATCGTGGGTGGTTTCCACCACATCCGGCACATTGGAAGTTTGATTTACGACTCCTCTGGTCTCGTTGTTCGCGCTCTGACCGGAGTCTGTGGACTTCTTCTTCGTCACTATCTGATGAGGACTCGATGTCTTCATGGTGGGTGGCTGATGTGTATTTCTCTGTTGGCGTAGCTTTTTCGTTGGTGGGCTGGCGGTTTGCCCCATTGGCCCGGCGCATCCAAGCTGCTGATTTGCGAGTGGCTTCGGCTGCGGTGGCGTCAGCTATAGAGTCTGCGAGGGTGATGTCTCCTTTTGCCATGATTTTACTTTGGACTGTGGGGTCTCTTAGTCCCAGGACAACTCGATCCCTCATGGCTTCTTCGAGATTAGTGAAACCACACAACCTGCCTAAATTCCTTAGGTCAGCTACAAAATCCCCAACACTCTCACCTTTGCGTTGGTCCCTCTGATAAAACTCGTGCCTTCCGATGAGAGTTGGTACTGCTGGTGCGTAGTGGTTGCGAAGGATGAGAGCAAAGGTATCCCAGTCCATCGATTTAACTTCAGCCAGTTTTGCCAGCGCTTTGGCCATTTTAAAAACGGCAGGTCCGCAATACGTCAGGAAAACTGCTCGTTTTTTGCTGGGCGTGGCGTCCTTCAGATTTTGGACTCCAGGAACATCTGAAACCTGTCCATGTATGAGTCCCAGTCTTCACTGGCTGGATCGAACGGGGCGGGTGGTACAACGCTGCTGGCCATTCCGCCGATGTCTGCGCGCTGTCAGCCACGTGCTCTTGTTGATCGTAGGTAGTGCTCATTCAGCTCTGCTGTCTCCGGATCCCATCCTCGTCGCCAGTGTTGTGTCTGGAAGGATGGGTCCAAGAACAGAGACAGGCTCAGAAAGTAACTACAGCTCTTTATTAGTGACTTCAGATCTGAGCGAATTACCCTAGCCGCAGCAGCCCCTTTTATAGAGCTGGCTGCGGCTATACGGCCAATGACAGAGGTTTAAGCTTGCCGCGCTTGTTTTAGTCCAATCGCGGCAGCCCGTTTACCAGCCAATCGGATCAGTCCAGAGCGACCAATCACGAACCGCTGTTAGCAGACCAATCCGCTTTGCAGGCTTCAAGCCTGCTAGTCCGGAACAAACTGAATCTCTCAACCAGCAGAAATAAATTTACACCAGATTCAGACTGCTGCCCATTTGGCTAAGAAGAGTCTAGAGAAAGATTTCAAGGGTTTCGGAGGCTGGGAAATGGGGAGGAATTTTCTCATCAACTGCCTTGCATGAATCCTATGCCAAGTGGGATTGACCTATCCAGGGAATGCACTGGGCTTCTACAAGATAGTTCAACATTATGAAGACTCATAATCCAGGATTTTCAGGAACAAATGCCGTCAACAGCTGGTTCTAGATAAGCTTTCATACTGTATGCATCCTGTGCTTCACCTGTGGCTGTACAGCAGTATCTCTACTGCCGACTTCTGTTAGGGTTCAGACTGATCAATCCAAGGATACTTTTCCCCAACACACATTTCCCTCCCTTTCCAGATCCCTTTATTTAGAGATGAAGTAAGAACTCTTGAAATGAGAGATGTTTTACCTCAAAAAAAAAAATCTCTGTCTTTGATTGTTCCTTGTTTTGATTATTATTTATCTACTTTATTTATATCCTACCTTTATCATTTTTATAAACAAACATGTGACAAAAATACTTAATACTCCCTCCTCTTATTTCCCCCATAACAACAACCTTGTGAGGTGGGTTGGGCTGAGAAAGAGGGACTGGTTCAAAGTCACCCAGTCAATTTTCATGCCTAAGTGTCTTGATCACTAAACTTTGCTGTTTTTTTACTCCTATATATTTTATTAAGACTTACATTTTGGAATTATCCATTATTTGGAAATAACAGATGACAACTTTGGCACCACACAGACATGCAAAATCTTAAAATTAATATTTCATATATTTAGTGAAAAACATGGGGGAGTGGGAATGAGAACAGCAAATCAGATTCTTTTGTGCAAGTTATTTTTAACTCCATTCTAACTCTATTCCTCCATTCAAC
Organism: Notechis scutatus; assembly: GCF_900518725.1. The sequence continues at coordinate 7,007,695 of NW_020716661.1, read as the reverse complement.
TCCATTTCAACTCTGTTAGCAAGATAATTTTGTACAAAAAGCATCCAAGTAACTTTAAAGCAAGAGGCCCATGGACCAAGCCTTTTTTCCATACACAGACAAGGGGCTAGTGAGAATTCTGAGCCAGGTGACCAATCACCCATTTTATTCCATGTTCTGTGCTTGCACAGTTGATTAAAAAAATAGCCCCAGTAAGCATGGGCCGGTTGAAGGCCAACTTCATTATATTGTGGAAATGTGTAGTAAAAGCTTGGGATTGAGTCAGTATTTCTCAAGGAGCACCTCCAGGCTTGAAACAGAACAAGTTGGCCATTATGTATTTCATTTTCAATAATGAAAATGTAGTGTCATGTGGCTTTATGGCCAGGAACCATAGTGGACCTGATAGGGCCCTTTATCAATATATGATTATGTTCAGTGTTACTAGCTACAGCCAATGATGTATGGCTTCTTCTGCAGCCCCATTTCAAGCTCTGCAGTGCACACATTTTGCTATTGGAGCACTACTGGGAGCATGGTGGGGAGGGAGAGAAATGCTTTGAAAGTCTACAAATTCATTCACAGGCAAATCTCCAGACTGATGAAACCCTCCTTCTTTTGTGGAAGGAAAGGCAGGAAGGGCTAATCTTGTTGATATAAAAATGCAGGTTGAACCATCTCTGTTGCCAGAAGCAGTACGTTATAATCAGCCTTTCAAAGGCCACCCCTCTTTTTATAAGAACTCAGAGCCTTTTCTCCCATTTCTGCAGATAAATTTTTAAACCAAGTCAGTGTCAAGAGATAATAGCACCCTCTCCACCTGTTCCAAATTGACTCCCTGGTCTCATCTGGGATGTCATCATGGAAGCCTGATACTTATTTTGTTCTGACTTTCAGCAGCCTTACTCAGAGAGCTGCTTAGCTTCTAAAGTTACCAGCTGTTTGCTGTTAAATAGCAATCATGTATCTGATTTTTAGAAACTAGATACTAACTGCATATAGGCCTTGAGGCAGTTTCACACTGCAGGCTCAGCTGTTTGTTTTCCATGCTGTTCTTGGCTGTTTCTTGACCCAACTTCAGAAATTCTAAACTCAATGACCATGGACTAGCAATGGGGCAGGTCTGGGCTGGTTGTTCCCCTGCTTCTTGCCCTCCTGTCCTAAAGGGGGGTCCAGTCTAGTGGTGCCTGGCTTTTCCTTCAAAGGATAGGTCCTCATCACCCATCCCTTTTTTGTGCTCTCCCAGATGTGTGCATGCAGGAATGCCGTCACACAGACATCCTTCACACATTATCTCCAGTGACACTAACACAGACCTTCCCCCCCCCCCCCCCACTTCCAATACTGTGGCTGCTTTGATGCTACACTAATCAAAGCAACAAACAGTTTGACATCAAGACCACAAACATGGAAAAAGTAATATAAGAACATTTCAGCATCCCAGAAAGACCTCAAAGTTACCATTTTTAGAAAAAAATAAGACTTTAACAGCATTATTAAGTAAAAACATGGTTTCAGGCCATCTCAGAAGGTTTAAGAAATCCACCCAAAATCAAGATAATTTTGGATGCATTACAATTGATTGATTGATAAGGGGTCTGTGGTCTATTTGTAACATGGATCTAGAGAACCAACCTACCTTTCCCTCCATTTCCCCCAGTTTAAATCCAACCTCAGCCTAGACACTCTTGCATTGGATGAAGTAAACCATGTGTCTATGTTTTCTGTATTCTGCACAGTAGTGGATTTGTAAGCTGTGCAGGTGCAGACAGATAAACTTAACAAGATGTCCACAACAAAGTACATTTATTGGTTCATCAGGTATCCTCATAACTCAAATTTGTGATGAAGTTCTTCTTTAATGATCAATCCTTTGCATATCTGCCTTGTAGATAAAAGATGGTTATCTCCTAACCCATCTCGTAGCGATAGAAAGCAGCTGCCATGAGTTAGGGAATACAGGCAAAAGTGAGGAAAACTCCCCCAACCCATCGAGGGTCAAATTAGTGACCAAGCGGGATTACAGATGTGGCCACGTGACATGAACTACATTTCCCAGGATACTTTTAACTACATTTACCATGATGCATTCCCTTAAGGGGACAACTCATAATTCCTAAGTAACTATCCAATTCCCATAGACTGGTTGGGACAGCACACTCCCCGCCTGGAATTGTAAATTCCATTATTAAATGAAGAGAAAAAAAAATTAACTATAAACTAAGATAAGCAGTAGACAGTAATACTAACTGAATAGCATATAACTATATAACTAAGATAGCTATATAACTAAGAAAAAAAAACAGTAAACATTAATCAAAGTAAAGCATGCAAAGCTTGAGGTTCAATCTTCAAATTCGGCCTCTTGGTGCAAGTCTGCTGGTCACCTCTGGTGGCCTTTTAGGGTGTACAGGTACTCTTGTGGCAAAGGTGAAAGTCTGGTGATCACTTCTGGCGGCCTGTTAGGATTGGAATGGTACTCTTGTTCCCACAGTGTCAAAGGGCATCAGGAAGCTGTTGGAAAGGGTGTTGCGTAGGCATATTCCCATGTAGAGCATCTTAGTGGACGTCTGGTGGTTGTTGGCAGCTGTTTAGGGTTTCCTAGCGAAAGTATACTGATCGCCGGCGGCCTTTTAGGCTGGAACGTCATTCTTGTTTTCGATAGTGCTGAAGGACATCGGAAGGCTGTTGGAATGGATGGTGCTAAGGCATTTGCCTGGGTTGGAGCCTGCATCCGATCTACACTGACAATTCCTACAATCCCTCATCCTAGTGGAGAATTGATGGCCAGTGGGCCATCTACAGGGCCGCCGACTGACTCAGAAAAGAGAAAGGCACATGGGGCATTATTTCCCAGCAAGAGTAGGATCTCATTCTCTGGATCCAGAGCAGGAAAGTGATGAGCCAGGTGCTGTAGGTGAGGCATGCTACTTATGACTGCAGGTGTTGCGATCTGACTGCAGTCCTTCGGCACCCCATCGCGTTCAAACACGGGTGGCAGTGGGAACCGGGAACTTTCATCCAATGATTCTATGCAGAGTCCAGTAGCTCTCCTCCCCGCCATGCTTCTTGGTCCATGGCACGTTGATACAGTGAAGGGAAGTTCGTCCTGTTGCACCTCAAAGAGGTAGAAGAATGCGGGTCTGGCCAGGGTGCAGGTGCTTTGAGTGTCTATCCACACGTACATTTTCATGGCATCTTCAGGGCATCCTTCAGGGTACACTTTGGCTAAACAGATGGAAAGACATGAATGAGACCATGGTCAGTTGGCGCACAGTGCTGTGCAGTTGACACTCATCCTCGGTTTTGGTTGAGGTTTGGCAATCTGCCGAGGAGCCCTGCATGCTTCTGTGTTACATTGAGGCTCCTTCTCCGAAGGAGGGCTACGAGATATCTGAAGTGGCGGCTCGGAGTCTGGTGCTGGTCACTATTGCATAAGTCACATTGCACCTTGGCTGTGCAGTACTTGGATGGGTGTTTGGATTCACAACACTTGTAGCAGTATTGGTACTCCCTTAGCAACTCTTTTTGTTGGGTCAGTGATTTCACTGCAAACCCAATGCAGCTGTTCAGCGAGTGACGAGTATTGTGCATAGGACAAAACTGTATTCTCCTTGTGTTCGGAGATCTAAATTGGGTTGTATCTGATGAATCCTCTCCCCAACTGTGTGTGGATAAGGAGTCAATCTCGGTGTTGTGGACAACCATGAAGGGTCTTTCCCTGGTAGTGTGCATAGGGCCTGAGGGTGATATATGGTTGCTGTTGTATCTTCTGTCATTAGGAGGACTAACAGCTCTGAGTCCACGGGCTCAGTGTGTGCTGCACACTGTCACCTGGTGGGACATGAATTCTTCAAGAAGTGTGAAGGTATAAAGCGGTGGTGACCCTTGGCCATGAAGGTGTCAAACAACTGGAGCCACTTTTCAAGTAGCACGTGAGGAAGTTTTCGAACAATTTTGTTCTGCATGTCGACGTGATCGAGACAGGCGAGTCCCGGTAAGTTGGGATCCCATTGTGCCGTTCTCAGCTGGACAAGTATGTTAGCGAAGTCTATGATCCGGTGAGGCTTGTCAATAGGAATTTTAGGAAAACTGTTGAGGCTATCCAAGAGTGTTGCTTCTATGTCCTTGGAAGCACCATACAGTTCGTCAAGCCTTTTCCATGATAACCGTAGGGCAGCGGCCAGGTCGTCTAAGTGGGATGCATAAAGTGCCCTCGGTATGTTGGAAGACTGTGGCCCTAGCCATGCTATCAAGTGTCCGATCATTTCATCAGGGTTCAGGCGTGCCGCTTGAACGGGGCACAGGAAAAATTTCTTCCATACTAGATACTCACCGCCTTGCTTGTCAGAGAATTTGCGAACTCCGCTGGCATGCAAATTTAGCTTTCCACTCTGGACAGCTAAGTTTTTCCAGTAATCTTCAGCATTTGCTGAATTGAGGAGAGGTATTGACATAGAGGGTTCTTTCCCTGGATTATCGTAGGGTGGGTTCGGATTGTAAGTCAACAACGGGTTGTGGTCTTCCAGTACTTATGGAGGATGTTGTTCTCCCATACTGGGGATGATGGTCAGCATCACGCTGCTGTGAAGGCTGGGCGCGGTTACCTTGTGGTGTCTGGGAGCCAGATTGGTATTGAGGTTGTGTGTCAGATCCATGTATCTGTCATTTCTTCAGTGGAAGAAGAAAAGTGGGGGGAGGCTGATAAAGAAATCCTTTCTTGATGTAACCTGAATATATTTAATCTTATATCGAATTTGTATAACCACATATGATACAATGGAGGGAGAAAAGCCAGATGGCCAGAACTATCACCTCTGAGAGGCACAGCCAGGAGATGAGAAGATCATAAAAATTCCTCAGTGAGATGTGTCCTGGGAATCTCTGGAAAAGTTCGTTCTAAAAAGGGGGTGGGGGAAAATTAGGTATGCCCTGGGAAACTGTGAAAAAGATCGTTCCTTGCAAAAGGGGTGGGAAGGAATTAACATACTGGCGTTTGTTTCACTAAATACACATGGAGATAAGGGGAGGGGTTCTAAACTCCCTTATGTATCCCTGTATGCCTGAGAGACCTCAGTCGCTGCTTTGAACTCCTACATGAATTGTCTCATCTCAATAAAGGATTCCTTTTTGATACGTTTTGATATGTTTTCAGAAGTTCATTCTAGTTGAGTGAATGGGAAAAGTTATGTAGCCTGACATAAAGCAGCATCTGCAATAGAGGTCATCCTGGAGAGGAAACTTTTTTTAAAAAAAATAAAAACCCTTCGTTCTACCGAGGGGACCCTGCAAAAAAGGAAAATATCTGAGTACAGCAAGGACCAAGGGGAAGCCAACTGCTGGGGAGAAACATCGACAGTTACCCAGCCAGATACTGACTTGGTGCACCCCATCAAAGACAGCGAGGCTGCCTACGAAACCTCCACCAAGCCCCGGTGGTCTATAGGTGTAGGAAAAAGAGATAGCTGGGATGGAAGAACCAGAGGAGTAACCCTCACCCGGGGCAATCGTAAACCTGGGTGGAAATTGGAGCTGGAGGCCCTATCGAATCAGGAAGAATGGGACAAGGAGCCACCGGCCGATGACTGAATGAGACGGTACATAAATCACCTCGTGAGGGAAGCCCTGGAGAACCTCGAGGTGAATGATGCATCAGGACGCCAACGCAGGAGAGCAAGGGAACCAGAAAATTAGAGAACATGAGCCACCACCCCGGATCCAGCGGAGATTGAGCGGGCAGAGGGACAAGCCAAAGAAGCAGCAGCTATACCAGGTACCTGACCCCTAAATGCCCTGGATCAGGGGATTAACCCTGGCCAACCAAGAGACATACAACTGCAGAGGAAGATCCCATCCTTGGGGGTAAAATTTGATGGAGACCCCCAGAAACTGGGATTTTTCCTGGCACAAGTGCTCACCTACATGCAAGAATATGGGCGGGATTTCCCAACCCAGGGGTCCCGAGTACAAATCATCACCCTGGCCCTGGAAGGGGCAGCAGCCAGATGGATGGTGATGCTCCACAATTTCAATGCCCCAGAATTAAGGAACCTCGATCGCTTCATGACGGCCTTACGCCACCGCTTCAAGGACCCCATTGTCGATAGAAAAGCCCACGACCGCATTAGAGTTGTAAAACAAGGCCGTCGCCCGGTAGCAGAATACACCAAGGAATTTTGTGACCTGGCTGGCCAGGTAGACTGGCCAGAGGATATCCTAGTCTGTTGGTTCAAAAATGGACTAAATGATGGCCTATATGCTGCCTGCCTGGCCCGTGGGCCCCCAAATCTTTTGCACGAATGGTACATGATGGCAGAGGAGGCAGAGATAGACGTGAATCGAAATCGGTACTGCAGTGGCAAGTCTTGGAAAAGATCCCCACCCCTGGGGAAATGGGAAGTCTTCAAACCCCAATCCACCATGACTCCAAGAACATCTGGTTGCTTTAAGTATGGAAAGGAGGGACACCGCGCAGCAGAATGCCATTTGAAGACCCCTGCCAGAAAGCTAGTCCACCCAGCAGGGGGGAAACCTGGAACATCCAACCCTCAAGGAAAGGAGACTGGCCTGAGGGGCCGAGTAGATGTGGGATTCTGATCCCCCACCAACCCAGAGGAAGAAACCCAAACACTCCGAGGGGACCTGAGGCAGTCCAAAAGCGATCTGGAAGATGACCTGCTGGTAAGCAATCCAATTGAACCAATCCCCCTACCCCTGAGACTGTTTATCTCCAGCCAAGGGAAGGGGGAGGAAGTTGCAGCGTTGCTGGATTCGGGATGCACCCGATGCCTAATAAAACCCTCCCTTGCAGAGAAATTGGGGATTCAACTGAAAGAAATGGAAAATCCCATCACTTTCTGGAACTATAGCGGGGGAGGGGGGGAGAGCCAGCCAGGTTTACCACAGAACCATTGAAAATAAAACTAGGGAACCATAGGGAGATGCTCACATTCATTGTAGCCCCAGGAATGGAAGAGCCACTAGTCCTAGGTCTCACATGGCTGCAGAAATGGAATCCAAAAATAAATTGGAGGACAGGAACCGTACAATTTCAGAGAGACATAATATTTGCAAATAGCTCAGAGGAAAGGATAAAGAAAGGGACAGAGAACAGAGAATCAGCCATGACTGGACAGTCGGCTGAACCCATTAACATTCCCAATGAGTACCTGGATCTGGCCCAAGCATTTAGTGAGAAAGCTTGTGATGAATTCCCACCCCATTGAGCCACAGACTGTGCTATTGAAATCCTACTGGGGCTAAACTCCCAAAACCACAAATGTACTACATGTCTCCCAGAGAACTGAAAGAACTCAGAGCATTTATCGATAAAAATTTAAAAAGGGGTTTCATTGAACCCACCTGACCAAATACAGCTGCCCCAGTGTTATTCTGCGAAAAGAAAGATGGCTCAGCATGCTTGTGCGTTAATTACAAAAAATTGAACGCAATTTGCATAGAGAATATGTATCCACTCCCCCTCATGAAGGACATGTTAGCCCACCTCTCGAAAGGAAAAAAAAATTCAAAGTTAGACCTACAAGAGGCATATTACTGCATCAGAATAAAGGAAGGGGATGAGTGGAAGACAGCTTTTAACACACCATTGGGATGCTACCAATTTAAAGGGCTCCCCTTAGCAATTGCAAGGAGCACCTGCCGTGTTTAGGCAATTAATCAATGAAACCCTTCATGAATTTTTATATAAAGGGGTTCTAGTGTATCTTGATGATATTTTAATCAACACGGAAATGATGGAAGAACACATCAAGCTACTCTGTGCAGTCCTCACAAAACTCTTAGATGCTAAACTATATGCAAAACTCTCTAAATGTGAATTCCACCAAGAAAAAAAATGACTATTTGGGGTATAGAATATCCCACGAGGGAATAGAGATGGACCCACAGAAAGTAAAAGCTGTACTGGACTGGGACACACCGCACACCTGCAAACAATTGCAAAGCTTCCTGGGTTTGCGAACTTTTATCGCCAATTCATTCCAGCTTTTGCAAACATCGCCCTCCCTGTCATGAACTTGCTAAAAATGAAAGGGGGGAGAAACCCAAACCAAGGCAACCCCTTATCTAGACAATGGAATGTCAAGTGGCATTTGAGAAACTCAAACATCTATTCTCAGCAGAACCGGTCCTTAAGCACCCAGATCCTGAACAGCCTTTTGTCATCCAAGCAGACGCTAGTGATGTTGCAGTTGGAGCAGTCCTCCTTCAAAAGAATGGAAGTGGACAATTACAACCATGCGCTTATACATCCAAGAAACTGACGAAAACCGAGCAAAGATGGGCCATATGGGAGAAAGAGGCATATGCTGTGTGGTGGGCAATGCTCACATGGAGACATTTCCTGGAAGGAAACCAAATCCCCTTTGAAGTATGGACTGATCACAAAAATCTGGAAGCCCTGAAAAATCTACGGAAACTCTCCGAAAAACAAGCAAGGTGGGCTCAATACTTTAAACGTTTTAATTTCACTCTCAAATATTTTCCTGGATGAAAGAACTTCTTAGCAGATGCACTGTCCAGAAAACCCCAATACAACAGCAAAAAGATTGAGGTTATAAAACTGATGATCCAACCGAGCCAACTAGCAGCCAAAGTAATCACCCAGGCACAAGAGAGAAAAAAACCATCCCTGACTGAAGACACAATGATGTCAATATTTAAGGAGGCACTACTTAAGGACGACTGGCTCCAGGCTAACAAAAACACTTGTTTACTCAAAGATGGACTGGCTTGGGTAGAGAACAAACTTTATGTCCCTGCAAGCCAGAGAATGGACCTCATGAAATGCTGCCACGATTCCAAAATAGTGAGACACTTTGGGTTTGTAAAAACTCTGCACCTCATCAAAAGACAATTTTGGTGGCCGTCCCTCAAAAAGGACATTGAAAGCTATGTTGCGAGCTGCCCCACCTGTGCTGCTGCAAAGAGAAGACAAGGAAAATATTTTGGACTTTTACAAACAGTAGCAGACCCTTCTGCACCCTGGAAAGAGATCTCTATGGACTTTATAGTGGAGCTTCCCGAAAGTGCTGGAAATACTGTCATTTGGGTTGTAACTGATCTTTTTTCCAAACAGGTTCACTTTATTCCATGCCAAAAGATCCCAACTGCCAAAGCATTGGCAAAGATGTTTCTAATACACATCTATCGCCTTCATGGAGCTCCCCAATGGATTATCTCAGATAGGGGTGTTCACATCCAAATTTTGGCAGGCGTTTTTAAACTTATTAGACAACACCCAGGGGTTGTTGTCAGGAAATCACCCCCAAACTGACAGATCGATGGAGAGAGTGAACAGCGTATTAAAACAATATTTAAGATGTTTTATTAATCACCAACAGGACAATTGGACTGACCTTCTTCCTTTTGCAGAGGTAGCATCCAATAACTCAGTCCATAGTAGCATGGGGTTCACCCCATTCCAGGTAGCCACGGGCCAAGAATTCAACCCCATGCCGGAACTACCCAACAAAGATCCTGAAATCTCCTCTGTTAAGGAGTGGATGGATAACTTACAAGCCATGTGACCAGTGGTAAGATTATCTTTACAGGAAGCTAGAGCAGTTTACAAAACTCAAGCAGACAAAAAACGTTGCGAACCTAAACCTTTCAAGATTGGGGACCGTGTATATTTGTCCACAAAATTCTTAAAATCATTACAACCCTCAAAGAAATTAGGACCTAAATTCATTGGCCCATTCCCCATCTCCAGAATTATTAACCCCGTGACAGTAGAGCTCCTCCTTCCCAAAACACTTAGACAGGTTCATCCAGTATTTCACTGTAGCTTGATCAAACCAGAGATCACTTCAAACCTCAGACCCCGCATTTCCCACACCTCCAACCCCCATCATGGTACATGGGGAACAACATTTTGAAATTAAAGGTATCCTTGATTCACGCACTCACTGTGGATCCACACAATATTTAGTAGCTTGGAAACACCTTCCTCCCTCAGAAAATGAGTGGGTAGCCAAACGACACATAAAAGCACCCACATTACTATGTAAGTTCCACCAAAATATACCCTGATAAACCATCCTGAATTGCAAATGTAAAGCATGATTTATTTATTTTTTCAGGTAGACCTATCTGTTTTTTAAGGAGGGCAGGATGTCAGATCCGTGTATCTGTCATTTCTTCAGTGGAAGAAGAAAGGTGGGGGAAGGCTGATAAAGAAATCCTTTCTTGATGTAACCTGAATATATTTAATCTTATATCAAATTTGTATAACCCACACATGATACAATGGAGGCAGAAAAGCCAGATGGCCAAAACTATCACCTCTGAGAGGCACAGCCAGGAGATGAGAAGATCATAAAAATTCCTCAGTGAGATGTGTCCTGGGAATCTCTGGAAAAGTTAATTCTAAAAAGGGGGTAGGGGGAAATTAGGTATGCCCTGGGAAACTGAAAAAGATCGTTCCTTACAAAAGGGGTTGGGAGGAATTAACATACTGGCTTTTGTTTCACTAAATACACATTGAGATAAGGGGAGGGGTTCTAAAATCCCTTATGTATCCCTGTATGCCTGAGAGACCTCAGATGCTGCTTTGAACTCCTACATGAATTGTCTCATCTCAATAAAGGATTCCTTTTTGATATATTTTGATACGTTTTCAGAAGTTCATTCTAGTTGAGTGAATGGGAAAAGTTCTGTAGCCTGACATTGTGGCAGAAATGCTGCTGCCTGTGGATTGAGTGTGGCAGTTGTCGTTGATGGCATGTCGACTCGTCGAGAAGTCATTGTAAGCACTGGTGGGCTAAGTTGCTTGGCCAGCAGGGCGTGAGACATTGGAGCAGTGTTGTTGATTCTGGGAAGAGAATCTCAGACCTTAGTACATACAACATCAGTTGGGGAAGGTTTGCTGATGGTGGGAAGTGAATCTCGTACTTTAGGGCATACAACGTCAGTTGCGTAACTTACGTGTAGAGTCTGTGGTTGAGATTCATCCCTGTGCTTCCCTGGTTGTGGGAGACTGTTAGGCAACTGAGGTGGTTGCACCTGCTCATTTTGAAGCTAGTGCTGCTCATTATGTAGGCTTTGATCTGTATATCTGGGCTCTCCCAACTCTTCGAGGTTGAATTAGAGGGAGGTGTTGTCAGCCATCTTCTGCAATGCTGAGGCCTGTGCAGTTTTTGTTGCGGCATCTCTTTGCCATTCGGCCAACTCCAATTGGACCAGCGCTTTGGCCATTTCTGCCTGTTGAGCCACTATTTCAGCCTGTTGAGCTGCTACTGCTGCCTTCTGCCATGTTACCTCCTCTGTGGTGCGTAGCTCTGTGTCTGCTAGAACAGGTTCTACCTCAGCTTCTGTGGCTTGTTCAGCATAACTTGCTGCTTTGGAGGCCTTAGAAGCGCTGCTATGACAGGAGGATGTTCTGGAAGGATGGTGAGAGCTGGCAGCAGAGAATTGGCGTGAGACACTAGAACCTGCCTGCGATCTAGCCGATTTGGGATGGAGGGAGGAGGCTTTCTTTGAGTGGTGGGAAGAAGCTTTTGATTGAAGACGTCTGTCGGATGTGGTCTTCTCCCTTGATGTTTGCTTCTCCTGTAGTACATCAAGGAGCACAGCCTGGGGGGAGATTTTCTCTTCCTGGATGCAGTCTTCACATTCTTTGTTCGCCTCCTTGAAGCATTGAATGTGTTCTTGGAGCTCTGGGTCTTCCAGGTTCGACTGTATGTAGTTGAGCTTACTTTCACTGTCTCTCCACCATGCGAGATGCTCCACTAACTCCTTCTGCATTAGGAAAAGGCTCTTGAGGGGCAACTTGCTTTTGGGGGTGTCACAGATCTTGACCAACTCCTTCCATGTGTTTGCATGATGGAGATACTGCCTTTCCCAATCCTCTCTGAAGCGTGTCACCATGGGTGAGGTAAGCTTCCTATGCTGTATGAGGTCGTAGGCCTTCTGAGGTATCACGGCTTCTCCAGAGGGTTGGACATCAAAAGTTGTTGGGAACCAGGTTCCACATTTACGACAAGGGTGGGTTGTGGATTCGGGTCTTCTGGTACATCAGAGACATCTGTCATGGCTGAGGAAGTTGCCATGCTTCAAATTGGCAAAGCGAGAATTTTGAAAAATTTAGTGGTTTTCTATGTAATTCCTTTTTTGGTACTGGGGGCGCTATGCACAGGTAGCGGAAAGTAGGATTTCTGCTGAATTTAGTACTTGAGCACATAGGTGGCGCTGCAGAGTCTGGGCGATGCTAGCACAGCACACAGTATGGCTGTTTCTAGGGTGTATTGTGAGCTTGCTACACAAGGAGGCACTAGAGGTTGTGTTGCAAAGTCAGAAGACTTGAGGGCTACATGCAGAAATATGCCTGCTAGTGTTGCTTTATCCACAAGGAGGCACTAGAGGTTGCATAGCGCAGTCTGGAGACTTGAGGCTAAACACAGAAATTCACCTGTCAGTGTTGCTTGCTACACAAGAGGGCACTAGAGGGTCTGGCAGACGCTGTTGCTACGCACATGCTGGGCTGCAGTGAATCCTGGAACCTTGAATTAAGTTGCATAAAGTTTCCACAATAATTGAAAAATTATGGTTAAATTTGAGAAATTGTGTATAATTTTGTGAAACTGTGTAAAAAAAATCTTATAAGAATTTGCAAACATGTATTTGAAAACTCTGGGAAATTTCTCCTTGAGCAGCAGATATTGTTGTGGGCTGCTTTGCCTAGGTCTCACTTCTTTGTTGAAGAGAAAAAGAGGGGGGAGAATTTCCTGCCTACTCTTGAAAAAAAAGGAAAAAAATGGTAAGAATTCTTTGACTTCACTGTAAATTTCTTCTTGACCACCAGATGGGGATGTAGGCTGCTTTACCAAGATGTGATGTTGCCTGTTAGGAGAGGGGTGGTTGGGTCCCAAAGGTATTTATTCCTTACTCGCTGGAAGAGAAATTCATCAAACAAGTACAACAGTTCAAAGGGTTATATGCAGTGTGTCCTTGTTATACTCAATTTTTTCTAGCATAGAAATAAGATGGATAAACTCTATGCTTTGTGAGGAAAAGGAAATTGCTCTTTGTTCACATAGCTTACTTGCTGGAGCTTTGATTTATAGCCCCAATAAAACCTGGCCAGAGAAGGGTTTACAGCCTTAGTTGTAAAATGACTGGAGGCCTCATGGCAGACACTGGTGAAGATAAAGAAAAACACATCCTTTGTCTTTACTCCAGGACACAAGCTAGTTTGCTTAGATTGGTTTCTTTGAGTTAGCCCAGGAAGAGATGAAATAAAGGAAGCTGCTTGTTTGTCCCTTGAAAGATGGAAAGTTTGCTTTCCCTCTTGTTATGTAAAATGAGTCTTTGAAATAGCAGGAAGACAAGCGGAAGGGGGGCAATCTCTAACCCCTGCCTGCCGGTTCAAATTGTCTTTGAAAGTCAGAGGGGCATAAGGCATAAAGACATTCCGCGTTCATTCCTGGCTTCAACATATCTTTGTCTTTAACACAGAAATCCAAATTTCACATCCAGATACATCTTTTTACTTTTTAATCCTCTCTTGGACTTCAGGAATACAAATAACAATCTTTTACTTTTCTGTATTCTGTACAGTAGTGGATTTGTAAGCTGTGCAGATGCAGATAGATAAACTCAACAAGACGTCTATAACAAGTACATTTATTGGTTCATCAGGTATCCTCATAACTCACATTTGTGATGAAGTTCTTCTTTAATGACCAATCCTTTGCATATCTACCTTGTAGATAAAAGATGGTTATCTCCTAACCCATCTCGTAGTGATAGAAAACAGCTGCCATGAGTTGGGGAATTCAGGGAAAAGTGAGGAAAACTCCCCCAACCCATCGAGGGTCAAATTAGTGACCAATTGGGATTACAGATGTGACCACGTAACATGAACTACATTTCCCAGGATACCTTTAACTACATTTACCATAATGCATTCCCTTAAGGGGACAGCTCATAATTCCTAAGTAACTATCCAATTCCAATAGACTGACTGGGACAGCACACTATGTACAAAGTGCGTTAGTAAAAAAAAAAGTGCTGCCTCATTCCTCATGTTTTGCCCCCATAAATTAACATGGCTTTCCTTCTACAATCTCTTTGTAGAAACAGAATAGCAAATTTCCTATTTATCACTGAGAAATGTGACAAAAACATTAAGGGGAGGGAAATCTTGAAGTTCTGTGGTCAGAGAGTGGGTGTAAGCAATGGACATTTCCCCCTTTTACCGAAAAAGAATGAACTTCTGAAAGCTAGTCTCTTTATTGAAAGGAAGTAATCCCAGTACTACTCAAAGCAGAATATAAGACGATTCCAGGCATACAGTAACAGATAAAGGGAGTTAGAACCCCTGCCTTTATTTAGATGTGGATTTTGTCAAACAAAGAACCAACATGTTAATTCCCCCTCCCCTTTTCTGAGAACGTATCTTAGAAGAGTTTCCCAGGGATTATCTTCCAGAGCTGGAATTTTTATGGTCCCTTCTCCTCTTGCTATATTTGCAAGAGGTGACAAGTTTCTAGCCATCTGGCTCCAGTCCTCCAGTTGTATATCATGTGCAAGTCATACAGATTTAATATAAGATTTAATATATTCAGGTTACATCAAAAAGGATTACTTGTACCAACTCCCCCCCTTCTTCTTCCATTGAAGAATGGCAGATACAATTTGGCTCCAAGTTATCTCCAGAACTACCTTCTTGAACTAGAAATGAATTGTCAGTTATGCTCAGTACAGAACCAGTTTTTAAGACATTTTTGTGGAGAGTTGGAAGCCAGGAAGTGATGCTCTTCACTTATGGAGTAGTGTCCCCAAAGATATCAGGCTAGCACTAACTTTCCAGGTTGGCTTTCTAAGAAGTGAGAAAAACTTTTTCAGAGAGTATTTACCCTAACCCTAATCCATCTTGTACGTGTAAAATTGCTGTTACAGAATGTATTCTGGGATTGCTTTGGAATAATAAATATGAATATGAATATTATTAGTTTAATTATGCTAGAATATTCCTGTGGACTTTGCTAGCAACTGTTACTTTTTTAAACGCTATATTAGTTTTATATTTCAGGTTGTATTGTTGATGCATATATTTTATATCATTCTATTGTTTTAATTTTTTAAAGTTTTTTATTTATTTTGACAATAAACATTGACAAATACAAACATAAAACATCAAATAAAACCATCTTCCATTATACAGTGTGTCAGTTGGTACATATCTTTTGTGCATGATACCAACAGTCTTCTAAATTTAAATTTAAATTCATATTATATGAATCAACTATGCATATAATATTATATTATTGTTAACTCCTTATTAGATTTTAATTGTACTTCACATCATCCTTTACGAGCAAATCTCAACTTTTACAAAACTTAGTTCATAATATCATTCATTTCATTGTAATCAGTTGTAACATATCATTACATTGTCTTATCTTTATTATTATGTTGTGTTTATATTATAGTATATTTTATTTATTTTATTCCCTATTTTCTTATCTAGCCATTGATAAAATAAATCCCAATATGCAACAACCTTAATCCAGGTAAAAAGGGAGAGATATATAAAAATAAAAATGATCTAAGAGAAAAAGATCAAGTCCGTAGAGGAACCCCAAAAACAAGAAAAAGAATACAAAAGTAATCCAGCAGTGATATTAAAAGGGGAATTTAAAAAAAACCAAGGTAACGTAGAAAGAAAAAAAAATATTCCAGCAATGAAGTTGGGGCCTAATTGAAAAATAAAACAAAAAAGAAAACCAGAAGGATCAGGCCAGGTGCAGCTATCAGCAGAAAAAGGAAAAAAAAGTTTTGCAGTTGAAAGTTCTATCACAAAGCAAATCACTGCCATCATACAATGTCCAAGGCTCACTATCAAGTTTTAGACAAGTTGCAGTGCATTTGACAGAAGAGATATTTCATTGAGAATATCGATCATCAATGCCAAATCATTTAAAAAATATATGTTTTCAAGACGGACAGCCATACCAGAGTATTTTTCATTTGCATGAAAGTACTGATGTAGCACTGGATAAGCACGTCACACAGCTAGGGTTGACCTTAAACTACAGGCAACATCTTGGTCCCAACACTCTACCAATCTTTACAATTTCAATTCCAAGTTGTTCGGATATTTCAAACAGTTCATTTTGGCTCTTACAGGATTTCTGGAAAATACAGTGTATCTTGTCAAGAAATATTTTGAAATGATTTAGTTGCTTAATGTCCTTTATGGAATCATCTAAAACAAGTTGGAGGTGATGGTTTAAGCAGTGCCATATTATTATGTCTTTTGCTATTCTTGTGCTCACTCCAGATTTTCTTCCAAGCATAACGCTGGCATCATCAGAGCAAAATGCAATTAAATTTTTTTGCAGATAGTCTGTAGTAAACCTAACATTATGTAAACTTTCCAAAACTGAAGAACATATTGTTTCTGCATCTTGTTTTTCCAATTCAACAAGCTCAACAAAAATTGTTGGTGGGTTATCTGAATCCTCAACTTTTACAAAAAGTATCACAACTGGTTTGCATGATAGCATTAAGGCTTCATCAATAATTAAACATATTTTCAGGTTCTGTTCAATAATGCTATTAAACATTTTGGTTTTAATTTCTTTTGCAATGAAATCAACTATTTTCTTTTTTTTTTTTTTGAAAATTTTATTGATTTTTAAAAACAAACATAAACAAACAAAACACAGAACATAAAAACATAAAACATCTTTCTTGAAAGCAGCCTGATCCCGGGTTACATCTCTTAGTGCAGACACAAATTCAAATTCATGCTCATTTTTATATTCCATTCCATATCTTATTACCATTCTCCATTTTGTATATAACTTCACCCCTCTTTCAACTTTCTTAATAATTTTATTTTATTTATTTCATCTCAATTTAAATCATCATACTTATATTCTTTGTCTGTCCTATTTCAGCTGTCTATTATCTTTTCTCGTTGAACAAAATTTTTCCTGTAGTCACTAATTGGAGTATGACACCTTTATATCTTTCCCCTAAAAATTATGACATTTAATATAATACATAACTTCCATTTGGATTCTGCTTGGTACATTCTAAAACTACACAATGTATTTTTAAAAAAGGAAAAGATTACAAATATATAACATAAATAAAACAACAATCCATACCAATTCAATTCTATCATTAATGTTGATATTCATTTAAATCTTAAACATTTTACACATTGCTTTTCAAAAAAGTATCATACTTCTATGGGAACACTTATAAGCTTTCCATAATTACTTCCCTCCCACTTCACTTGTTTTATAAAACGTTGAGTAGTTAAAATGTTCCCATTCCTTCCTAATTCAATTCTCTCGTTTATTTCATTTCATTTATTTTATTCACAAAAGTTTCACTAAATTACACTATTTTATTTCAATTTTTAATCATATGTTGTTTCCAATTTTCTAACATTATTTCTATTGCAAATATAACAATACAATCTTATGTACCTTTACAGAATCCCTTTTTCAGTTAAATTTTCACCCATTATCTCTGAATAAATCCTGTTTCTTTACATCTTGTTCCAAACCTTTGTAACTTCTCTTCCCTGGCTTCTTCCCTTTCTTCTCTCTGCCCTGTCTCTCCTCCTCCATTTCCCTCTTCTGAATTCCCCCTTTCTGTTGCTTTCCAACATTATATCCCCTTTTCACATTATTTCCCCCTTTTTTGGCTGTTTTTTTAGGTCTTAAATTCTCCATTCTCTTTCCCCCTTTTCCCTTTTTTCCCCCAGATAGAATTACTTGTTCATTAAAAATGGCTTCTTCTTTGTCCCAGTCTTCTTGTTGCGCAGACTTTTCTTGCTGTTTCTGGTAAACACCAATTGCCATTTCTAAGAATTTAAAAATGGAACCAGAGGAGCCCTTCCCTTCTTGTTCCTGTTCTTTAAGTTTTTTAAATTCAATTTTCAGTTCATCCAGTTCATTCCGTTCATCCAAAAGTGATGCCATTATAGAGTTTTCTTTTTTTTCTTTTTTAAACAACCACCCAATTGTTTTCAGTCATTCAAATGTGATTTCCAAAAGTTCCAAAGTCACCAAACAATCCAAATACACAAAACTGTTTCTTTTAACATTTTCTTCTTTTTTCACTTTCCCTTCTTGGGGTTACTATTTAGTTGCAAAGTTCCAGTTAAAATGTATCCTTTAGAAGTCTTGTTAACATTTAACTTTTAAATTCTTTTGAATTCCAAGCAGTCTCCTCCTTTGAAGTCCTGCCCTTATTCTTTCTGAGCTAGGAATTGTAATTTGAGACACAGCACTTCTGAAGAGAAAAGGAGGGGGAATTTGCCCCTTCCTGGCTTGATACGAAGACAAAGGAATCCTGCCTCAGTAAAGGAAGAGGGAAAAAAAGGATCGAAGGAGGCAAATTTGATTGCCTTTGAAAGCCAGCGCAAAAGATATTTGAAAAGTCTCTTGCGTAAAAGGGGAAGGTGGGGATTCTTGTCCCTCCCTGCAATTCAAACTGAGACATAGAGCTTAGCATTCCACATTCACTCCTGGCTTCAACATTACTTTGCTTAATCACAAATCCAAATTAACTGTCTTTATACTGATGGGCTTCAGGACTTCAAATATCCATCTTTTTACTATTCTGTATCCTGTACAGATGCAGATAGATAAACTCCACAAAACATCCATAACGAAGTACTTTTATTGGTTCATCAGGTAACCTCATAACTCACATTTTTGACAAAGTTCCTCTTTAATGACCAATCCTTTGCATATCTGTCTTGTAGGTAAAAAATGGTTTATCTCCTATCCTTTTTCTCCCATCTTGTAATGATAGAAGTAGAACAGTTACCACGAGTCCATGAGTTCAGCCAAGAGTGAGGAAAACTCCCCCAACCCATCGAGGGTCAATTTAGTGACCAATTAGGATTACAGATGTGGTCACGTGACATGGACTACATTTCCCAGGATACCTTAACTACATTTACCATGATGCATTCCCTTAAGGGAACAGCTCACAATTGCTACCTAACTATCCAATTCCCATACACTGGCTGGACAGCACAAAACTTCTATATTGCTGCAATGTCCAGCAGTCTGGAAGATCAGGAAGTTTCGGAGATTGACTTGCTGCTTTCTCCATGTTCAATTGGTGGCAGTCCTGCTTGTGACCCTGATGGTTGTGGATCTGTTGTGTCTGATTCTGATTGTTCCATTCTTGGTTTCTTGCCAAAGAAAGTGGTCAAACTCTGTTGTCTTTTCATCCTTTCCAATCAGCTACTACTGCAAAAGACATAAAAATATATTGTGCTTTGATTGTACTTGACTGTGGCTGTAAGCTGAGGACTAAGGTAACATAAGGAATCTCTTTTTTCACCCAACAATGTACAGTCTTAACAGCATGGGGTCCAACAAACAAGAAAGATACAGTTTTTCATTGTTGGAAGTTAAAACCCACTCTTCTCCTAGGAAAATGAAATATTTTAGGATATATTAAAAAGGCAGAATATTTCCCCTAAAAAGAAAAGTAGAAACTCAAGAGAGGCAGAAACTCAGCCCTCCCCCCACCTTTGCTAATGGGCCATTACTCTGGCCCATGCCAGTCTATTTTACATAAAAAAGAGGGAGAGCTATAATAGGAATTGCCCAAAGCCCTTTTATTACATCATCATCCAGCAAGGCTCAACCAAGTCTGGGACTCAGGACAGCCTACAGAGTTGCCCCTGCATGGCCCCATGGGAGTCTGACAACCAATCAGAATACAAGCTCAAATTCAAATCCTGTTAGTGGTGTCATGGTTAAAACAATGGTAAAGCAACATATGGATTTAAAACCAGAAATATTTTGTTGGGTAGAATACATATTTAATTTTACACATGTTAACAGCTGCTAGAATTGTGTTTGCACAACAATGAAAAACAAAGATATGAAAATGAATAAAAAAATATTAGAATGTGCAGAAATTTAAATTTAAAGAATTTACAATCAAGGAGAAGGCTTAGAATACTTTTTAACATGGGGTTTCTTTTATCAATGGCTAGAAACAGAAGTTAGAAGTGTAAAAGTATAAAAGAAAACACCAATTATATAAGGAAAGTTCAGTAAAAAGGATAAGCAAATATTATTAGTATTTGATCATTGTTAATGTGTAGATAACTTTGAGAGCATACCTCCCAGCCCCCCAAAATACTGCAGATAAAAACCAGTTTTTTACTGAATCCCCAGACAAAGCCACTGCAATAAAAACTCTGGATTGTTCCCCCAAGGACCCAAAACTTCACACCAGAAATCTCAGCCCTTCTGCCTTTAAGAAACCCCCAGGCAAACAAGCCAGACAACAAAAAGCAACATTAAAGTACAGCCATTATTAAGGAGGTCCCCTTTTACTGATTCCTGGCAGAATTAACCACCATGATAGGAAAGACAAAAGACCCAGGCAAGAACAAAAGCAGGGCAATCATGAACACTGAAACCTATCAAACAGGCTCAGCTCCTGTTAAAACCAGCTTTAATAATGGCAAAGCATTATACCCCAAAACACCTTACTAATTTTCTCAGAACTCATAAAAGCAGCTGCACTTCACATAAAATGTCCCCTGGCCTGCATGCTGCAAGCATCAACATCAAAAAATTCTAGGACATGTTGCTATGTGCCTATAAATTAAAGCTATATTTTTAGATTTTTCCAGCTGTATCTGCTTTGTGAGTGTGTGTAACATGACTGGATTGGCAACAGACCCACAAAACTACCCAACTGAAAACACACTCCCTACACAACTGAAAACTACATATACACACTGACAAAGCAGATACAGCTGGAAAAATCTCTTTAATTTATAGGCACATAACATTTCACACAATTCAAAAGAACTTCCATACACACACAATGACAATCTCATAAAGCAGCTGCTTTCTAAAAATAGAAAAGCAGCTAAAATTTCCCAAATTTTATATGACTATTTTTTTAGGGGGGAAATTAACACACTTACTGTTTTTTTAAATCAGGGGTCTTCAAACTTGACAGCTTTAAGACTTGTGGACTTCAACTCCCAGAATTCCTCCTCCAAGTTTGAATTCCCTTGTTTTAAATCTAGGGATTTCAAACTTGAAAGCTTTGAGACTTGTGGATTTCAACTCCCAGAAGCCCTCCTCCAGTCATGTTAGTTCAGGAATTCTGGGAGTTGAAGTCCACAAGTCTTAAGCTTGCCAAGTTTGAAGACCCCTGGCCTGATTTAAATAATGAGTAGGAAAAAAAGCCACTTACTTATCCAGTTGAAAAAGCAGGCAGGCAGAATCAGTTGCTCACCGATGAGCAGCACAAAAGCAAGGCAGGAGATTGCAGCAGCAGTTTGGGAATTGGGAGAAGACGTCTGAAAGAGGTAGGTGCTTGCTGGAGGCTGGAGGTGGGAGGGAAGTGGGTTTTTTTTTAAAAAAAGCTTCTTCTCTGAGGGCTTTTAGAAGCCCTGGGGGGCACTATTGCAGCGGTTTGGAAGGTCGGGAAGAGGGTGGGCTGCGCCAAGGCAGTCCAGGGGGCTTCGGTAGCCAGCACAAGCCATCGTGGCAGCTTGGCTGGCTGCACAAGGCCCCAGGTTGGAGGGCATGGCCTCCGGAGGCAGCCGGAAAGTCAATAAGAGGGCAGGCTGCGCCGTGGTGATCCAGGTGCCTTCAGCAACCAGCACAAGCCATCATGGCATCTTGGCTGGCTGCACCAGGCCGAAGGTTGGAGGCCATGGCCTCTGGAGGCAGCCGGAAGGTCGGAAAGAGGGTGGGCTGCACCGTGGTGATCCAGGGGTCTTCAGCAGCTGGCACAAGCCATCGTGGCAGCTTGGCCGGCTGCACCAGGCCCCAGGTTGGAGGCCATGGCCTCCGGAGGGGGCCGGAAAGTCAGTAAGAGGGCAGGCTGCGCCGAGGTGATCCAGGTGCCTTCAGCAACCAGAACAAGCCATCATGGCAGCTTGGCCAGCTGTGCCAGGCCAAAGGTTGGAGGCCATGGCCTCTGGAGGCAGCCAGAAGGTCAGGAAGAGAGCGGGCTGCACCAAGGTGATCCAGGGGCCTTCGGCAGCTGGCACAAGCC
>NW_020716661.1:6964165-6985665 GCF_900518725.1 Notechis scutatus | reverse complement strand
CCAAGGTGATCCAGGGGCCTTCGGCAGCTGGCACAAGCCATGGTGGCGGCTTGGTTGGCTGCACCAGGCCCCAGGTTGGAGGTCATGGCCTCTGGAGGCAGCTGGAAGGTCAGGATGAGGGTGGGCTGCGCCAAGGCGATCCAGGGGCCTTCAGAAGCTGGCACAAGCCATCATGGTGGCTTGGCCGGCTGAGCCAGGCCCCAGGCTGGAGGCCGTGGCCTCCAGCGGTGGCCGGAAGGTTGGGGTTATGGCGGGCAGCGGGAAGGAGTGCCAGAGGTTAGGGATGGGCAGTGGGCGGCTAGCAAGTCAGTACTTACCTGGTCCTGTAGGCAGGAGGAGGCCGGAAGGTCAATTGGGAAGAGTAGAGTAGAGTAGAAGTCCAAATCAGCTTAGGCAGGCAGCCACAGAGCAGACTAGCATGCGCAAGTGATAGGGCCACATGGTGAAGGGTTTTTATAGGGTGGGCTTGGGATGGGCGGGCTGAGCATCATGCGGGCAGGGCAAGCAAGTAGGCGGGCAGGGCAAGCGAGCAGCAAGAGGACGGGCGGGGCAAGCAAGCGAGCAGTGACTACTCAGGTGACCGGGAGCTGGTTCGGGGCATGGCCAGCCAGAAATCGCTAATGGTTCTGCAACCCATGCCAAATTCTTGCTAACGGGTTGCCAGAACTGACGCAAACCGGCTGAATACCACCTCTGCTAGGATATAGAGAATAATTGGAGCATGATTTGGCAAATAATTATGCTGAGCCCAGGTGTTGGATCCCATTGAATGCTTTTGGTTGTTTGCTGGAGTTTCTAGGGGCTAATGCTCATGAGTTAGGAACCTCTGTTTCTCGTGTAAGAGAAAGGGATAGATGGCAGACTGGGAAATGAGTAGTCATACAACCATTGATTCCAAATGGCAAAAGTAACCCATGATTTAAGCCTTCAGGCTAACATATGTAAGGAGCACAATTGCAATGCATTCTTAGATGGACAACTTGTATGTATGGCTTCCCTATTCTCCTATTTCAGTTCTCCTACTATATTCTTGAATTAATGGAAGGATTGCTTGCAAAACCAGAGCAAGGAGAGTCTGATTGCTACCCCTGACCTCAACTGCCCAAATTAGCCAGAGGTCTTCAAATAAGACCTCAGATTGGATTCAGTACTTCTAAGACAAAATGCAAAGTTTCAGCTCTCAGCATATCTGTTCCATGGCAGATATCAGTAGCCTGAGTCAAAGGTATCCAAACTCAGGAAAGAATCTGGAGTATATTAAAAACTGTTGCCTTGCCATAGAATTGACCTAAAACATACTTTATAACACAATAATGATAACTTTTCAAAAATCAGATTTTCAATTCACTGCTACAGTGAGAAGCATTCTCCTTTGTTACAATCTATTTCACAGCAGGAGACCTAACCTGATGAAGTATCATCAAATTGTCATCTCCCACTGTGAGGAACTGTGAAGAAAAGAACAAGAAAAGAATCACTACCTCTGCTTGCAGGTTAGTCACATATAGATAAGTAAGAAAATTTGCTTCATAATTGCTTTTTCTTTTTCCCCTCAAAAGTTACAGTTGATGTAAAACAAAGTTCTATAATCTCTAACCCACCCACCCCCCACAAATAAACATGAAGCTGTAAGTTTCATTGTTCTTCATGGTAGGGAAAATGTCTATTTGTGACCATCTTTAAATTTAAATTGGAGCAATATATTAAAACAATATGTGCTAAGCAAATCAAGCAAGCTCTCACATGGATAAAACTTTGTTTTATGTAAATTCTCCATAGGAAGCTGGACTGTAAGATCCATGAATCAAGGCAAGCTGGACATGGTCAAACAAGAGATGGCAAGACTGAACATCAACATCTTAGGAATCAGCGAACTAAAATGAACAAGAATGGGTGAATTTAACTCAGGTGACCATCAGGTAAACTACTATGGGCAAGAATCCCTCAGAAGAAATGGAATAGCCTTCATAGTCAATTAAAGAGTAGGAAAAGCAATACTGGGATACAATCCCCAAAATGACAGAATGACCTCAGTTCAAATCCAAGGCAAACCATTCAATATCACAGTAGTCCAAGTCTATGCCCCAACCACTGGTGCTGAAGAGGATGAAATTGACTGGTTCTATGAAGCCCTACAGCAGCTTATAGAATTAACACCAAAAATGATGTCCTTATCATCATGGGGGATTGGAATGCTAAAGATAATCAGAATAAGAGGCAAGTTTGGCCTTGGAGTACAAAATGAAGCAGGGCACAGGCTGATAGAATTTTGTCAAGAGAATATGATGGTCATAGCAAACACTTTTTTCCAACAACTCAACAGACGGCTCTACACATGGACATCACCAGACAATCAACACAGAAATCAGATTGACCATGTGCTCTGCAGCCAAAGATGGAGAAGCTCTATACAGACAGTAAAAAACAAGACCAGGAGCTTCTGGTGGTGAGGTCACAGCGGAGCTAAGCAGGAGAGCGATTTCTGCAATTCTGTATCCAAATTTTCGTGCTTGGAAGCTCTCAGAGGCATTGTGAAGCTAGGAGAGACACACAAATTAGAAGGGGTAGCCTAGGAGCAGAGTGGAGGAAAGCAACCTCCCGCTGCGAAGAGGGGAAGCCCTTTGAATCCGGCACGAAAGAAACCCAGCATCTATGGTGGGCCCAAAGCTGTGACAGCCAGCTGTGATCGGGAAGCAGGAAAGTGGATCAACACAAGACATCAGAAGAAGAACGGCAGACTGGGACAGTTTTTGAGAGGTAAGAGAAGAGAGCCCTGTGAAAGACTTTGACAGAGGGAGTCTCTGGAGAGAGTGAATACAGTGGCTAATTGGCAGGGGATAGCAGAGCGAAAGGGAGAGGAGGAAACAGAGAGAGGGTCTGAGGGAGAGCACCGCAGAAGAAAAGATCAAGACTCTGTGAAAAAAACTTAAAATTTCTACGATTTGGATTGATTACTAGTAGAGTAGAAAAGAGACATTAGAGAGAACAATTGGAACTTTAATGGAGAACTGTAGTTGAACGGAAAGTGGAACCATTTTGATAGAAAACTGTGACTGTGCAATTTGAGTGTGAAAGTGACTAAGTAGTTAAAGATGACTGAGGAAACAGGAAATGAGGTGTGCAGAAGAAAAGGAAAAGAAGAAGGAAGAAAGAAGAAGAAAGCTGAATAATTTCTAAGTATTAAATTCAAAAGTGTATATATTTCAATATATATATATTCTTAAGTTTTCGCGGGTACTTACATGTATGGCCTTCAGCTTTGTTCGGGTATTTTACCACATCATTATAGTTGTGCTTTTAAAGTTGTAGCAACGTTTCAGCAGAATCTCATCTGCCATCATCAGGCTTCTGTATTGTGTCCGTCTGTGAGTCAGACTTTTACAGTGGTTTCAGATTTAAATTTGGGGCAGCCTATTGCTGTGCCAGAATGGTTTTTTCTTCATCCTGATTGGTTGGGAGTCTTGGTCTGTGTTTATTGGTCTCAGAGTTTGCTGTGTTCGGCTTGATTGGTGTCTCTAATATCTTCTGTCTGTTTTTTGGCTCTTGTTGTATCTTGATTGGCTGGCAGCATTGTGTTACTTTATTGGAGGCCTTTAGTGCAGCTTGGCTTCGGGTAAATGGACGGCTATCATTAGTTAGGAAGCTGGGTTTCATCTGGGTGCCTGGTTGGGATGTGTTTGAGCTGGAGGTATCAGGGGGGATCTGTTTGTGGCCAGGTGTTTGCCTGGCTTGTGGTGTGGAGATTTTTTTGTTTGTGAGTGCAGGCTTCCAAATGATTGACAGCCTGGTGGAATCATCTCTTCTGTTCATGCTTTCTGGTCTTTTTTCAATCTCTATGGCTTCTCTGATGATTCTGTGATTAGGGTTTTCTATAGTGGCCAGGGTTTTGGTGCCATTGAAGTTGATGCTATGACCTGTGGCTTCCATGTGTTGGACTAGTGAGGAAGTGTGTTCCAGCTTTTTGACTGCATTTTTGTGTTCATCCAGGCGGGTGCTTATTCTTCTATTGGTCTGTCCAATGTATGTGGCCGGGCATGATGCACAGGGGACTTCGTATATGCCTTGGTTTTCCAGGTCAATTTTGTCTTTGGGGTTTCTGAGGATGGCTGCTATTTTTCTGTCTGTTTTGAAGGCAGTCTTGATGTGGTGTCTGTATAGTATCTTACTAATTTTGTCTGTAGTGCCTCTTATGTAGGGCAGGACAGCTGTTCCATGGGTCTGTTCATCTTCTGGGTCTCTATTATGTCTCAGTGTGTTTTTGTGGATCAAGTTGGTGATTTTGCTTTTGTGGAAGCCGTTGGCTGTCAATATTTTAGTCAGGGTGCATAGTTCAGTCTTAATGTGTGTCTTGTCTGCCAGGCGTTTGGTTCTAGTAATTAGTGTTTTAGCCACGGAGTTTATCTGTGCTGGGTGGTGGTGGGATTGGGCGTTGAGGTAGCGGTTGGTGTGTGTTTTCTTCTGGTATATGGTGTGTCCTAGTGTGCCATCTGTTTTTTTGTAGATTAGTACATCTAGGAATGGTAGTTGTTTGTTTGTTTCTGTTTCCATGGTGAACTTGATTTTGGGGTGTGCGCTGTTTAGGTGTGTTAGGAAATTGTTTAGGTTTTCTTGTCCATGGGGCCAAATCACGAATGTGTCATCGATGTATCTTAACCATAGTTTGGGTTTGAGGATGGCATTGGCCAGGGCTCTGGATTCGAATTCTTCCATGAACAGGTTTGCAATGACAGGTGACAGTGGTGATCCCATGGGGGCTCCTTCAATTTGCTTGTATCTTTGTCCTTTGTATATGAAATATGTGTTGGTTAAGCAGTGTTCTGTTAGTTCCATGAGGTGTTTAGCTGGTTGATATTTGTTTTTGATGATTTTATCGGGACTTGAGTGAATAGTGAAACCACGTCAAAACTTACAAGCAGATCTTCTTGCTCCACGTGTAGA
The DNA here is from genome assembly GCF_900518725.1 of Notechis scutatus. The sequence continues at coordinate 6,980,727 of NW_020716661.1, read as the reverse complement.
TCTTTGATCATTTCCAAGAAGTGGTATGAGTTTTGTACATGAGAAGCTGCTGTTTCAGCATGGGGCTGTAGCTCTTTTGCTAGGTGTTTAGCTAGGTTTTGTAGTGGTGCTCCTCTGGAGCTGACTATGGGTCTGAGAGGTATGCCTTCTTTGTGTATTTTTGGGAGGCCGTATAGTTTGGGGCATCTGGAAGATTTCTCTCTGGGTATGATCGTGTGTTGGATCTCTTTGCTTATGTGGCTGGTTATAATTTTCTTCTTGGTTAATTTTTCCAGATATGTGGTTGGGTCTGTGTTTATGGGTTTGTATGTGGAGTCTTGAAGTAGGTCTGTCAATTTTGTGAATTGAAACCTTTAGCTGCACTAAAGGCCTCCAATAAAGTAACACAATGCTGCCAGCCAATCAAGATACAACAAGAGCCAAAAAACAGACAGAAGATATTAGAGACACCAATCAAGCCGAACACAGCAAACTCCGAGACCAATAAACACAGACCAAGACTCCCAACCAATCAGGATGAAGAAAAAACCATTCTGGCACAGCAATAGGCTGCCCCAAATTTAAATCTGAAACCACTGTAAAAGTCTGACTCACAGACGGACACAATACAGAAGCCTGATGATGGCAGATGAGATTCTGCTGAAACGTTGCTACAACTTTAAAAGCACAACTATAATGATGTGGGAAAATATATATATGCAGGTCTTGGCATGTTTGGGTCTTTTCCCGTGTAAGGTTGACCTTACATGGGAAAAGACCCAAAGATGCCAAGACCTGCATACCTGTATCCGTGAAAATCTACAAAAACATATGCACACACACACACACACATAGCTGATTGCTTGCAAGAAGAATTAATTTATGTATCCTATTTCATAGATTGCTACATTCTTTATAACTGCTATACCCTATATATCCTTTATATCTTTCCACAATTTGATACCTCGGATAACAACTAATTAATCAACTGATGTATAACTAATTAATGGCTATATATTGATTCACAGACTTAATTGAACTATAAGAAAGTTATAAGATATAGTATATAAGGAAAGAAAACAATCAAACACATATTTATCTATATTTATTGAATTATATATGTTTACTATATAAGCTATTATATTTAGAATTATACTTAATTAATTTATTAAAAGGATTAAATAAGATCAGAAAATTAAGAGGGTTACAGAATATCATAGATTATAAACAATAACGATATTTAGTTTTACATTGTTGTATAAATACATACATATAAAGTGTGCATAAATTAAGGAGGGAATTATTAAGTATATTAGACCTTGTAGTGATAGACTGAAGGGATTAGAACAAGATAAAAGGGAAGAGATCAACATAGAAAACGCAGAAGGGAGTTGACACAACAGATGATAATATTGAAAGACTTTCTTAAGAAAATAGGTAGATTTGGGAAGCCTAAGATGTCCACCACAACAACTACCACTAAGATTGGGAAGAAAACAACATCCAACCCAACATCAACGACCACATCACCAGCAGGACAACGTTTGATGGAGGGCATGTTGAATCCTGAGAAGGCGAGTCAGGTATCAAATATGCAAACAATTTAAATGGCATTAACAACAATACAAGAAACAATGGTGAGAAACCACACAGACTTTAAAACTGAAATGGGGAAAATGAAAGGTAAAATATGGAAACTAGACAAGAAGATAAGTACAATCCAACAAACAGTAGTAAAGACGGAACATAAAATGAAAGCAGTGGAGGCAAAGGTCAAACAAACAGATAAGAAAGTAGAATCAATAGAACAGAAATTAATGGGAGAGAACAGGAAATTAGAAGAGGCAATTGCATATTTGGAGATGGAAAAGGCTGATTTCTTCCTCAGATTTCAGAATGTAACAAGAAAGGAGGGAGGACTTGCCCAAATTAAAATTAAGCGTTACAAAAAGAGGGCCAAGAGGTTTGAAGGGAAATTGATGAGGTATATAGAATATATACCAACTATCCAAGATGTTTTAGACTTCCAAGAAAGGTTCATATACTATTCTCAAAGAAAAAATGGAGAGATGAGGTATACAAAGTGACAAGAGACGAACCACTGATATTTAAGGGAACAGAAATTGTAACATTGAAACGAATTCCAAGAATAAGGGAACATAGAAAGAAATACAGATTCCTGGCTGCCCAACTGAATAAGAATAACATCCTGTTCAAATGGCTCATCCCAGAGGGAATGTTAATATCATGGCAGGATAAAAATTTTAAAATAGACAGTATAGAAAAAGCGAGGGAATTCTTTGAACTGTATGTGGTATCAGGAGAAGACCAGAACAGCAAAGAGGAAGTGGAAAGTAGGAGCCAAGAAGAAGATCGGGTGGAGGAAAGAGAAACAGAACAAAAGAAAAGAGAGCAGGAAGAAGTGGAAAGAGAAGGCGTAAGAACGAGATACCAAACGAGAGCAAATAAGCTTCAACAAGAAACAACTACAGAGTAAGATGGCGGAAGAAATCAAATTGATTTCCATTAACATCAATGGTTTAAATTCACAAATTAAGAGGAAAAAACGATAACTAAACTACAGAAATTGAACTTAGATATTATATGCCTTCAAGAAACACCTATCCAGAAACATCAAAGTAAACTGTTAGAAGCACCAAAGTTAGGAGATTTATACGTATCTCTAGCCCAACAAAAAAAGAGGGGGATAGCAATATATATATTAGGAAACATTTAGAAGCAAAACAGGTATATGCAGATGAGGAGGGTAGGATTTTGATTAAGTTTATATAAATTATAAGAAAATGTTATTGACAGTGATATATGTGCCAAACGAGAAACAAGAAAAATTTTATACCAAACTATACAGAAAATTAGTAGAGCAGGAATATGAGAACATATGTCTGTTAGGTGATTTCAATGCAATAACAAATTTAGGGAAAGATTACAATAATGAAAATCCAGGGGAAAAAAGGAAAAGGAAAACATTACCAAAAGTATTCTATCAAATGGCAGAAGAATTAGGATTAAAAGATATATGGAGAGAAAGAAATCCAGACAAAAAACAGTATACTTACTATTCAGCACCATACACATCATGGTCAAGATTGGATATGTGATGGGGGAAATGGGGAAATGGAACATAATATAAAATAAATAGAAATTGAATCTAACACATGGGCACAATCCCATTAAAATAATTTGGAAAGGATTGAAAAAAAACAGAAGATGGATGCTAAACAAGGAGATCCTAAAAGAAAAAGAATGTGTTAAGATGATGGAAAAAGAATTGGAGTTCTTTCTGAAGGAAAACAACAAACAACAAACATCAATTCCAAACCTATGGGACATGACTAAAGCATATATCAGGGGCCTAGCAATTTCATATAATACACGTAGATATAAGGGGGGGGGAAAGGAGAACAGTCTAAACTACTAGATACTATTAAGGAGTTAGAAAAAACACTAGAAAAAATACCACATAATAAGACAGCAAATACGGAGAGGATAATGATTAGACATAAATTGAATATGTTAGCACAAGATGAATGGTTACAGGACATGAAAAAGATAAAACAGAATTATTTTGAACACGCGAATAAGCCAGGAAGGTGGCTAGCCTATAGACTTAAGAAAGAAAAAGAAAAAAAAAGCAATCTAACAATTGAAAGATGCTGATGGTACGCTACAACATCAAACTGAAAAGAAAAAACATATTGTTAAAAGTTTTTTTTGAGGAATTATCTAGTAGGGAAGACATACCAGAGGGAAATATTCAACGTTACTTAGAAGGAAAAGGACTACCTGTGATCCTGGAAGAGGATAAAGAAGAGATAAACAGGGAAATAACTTTAAGAGAACTGCAAGAGGCAATCCTGAAACAGAAAAACAATAATGGTCTCCTAGGGGAACTGTATAAAACGCTCCAAGAAAAATTAGAAATGCAATTATTAGAACTCTATAATGATGTACTGACAACAGCAAAATTACCTAAGTCATGGGGGGAGACATACATAACATTGAACCCAAAAGAAGATTCGGACCATCAATTAATTCAAAATTATAGGCCCATATCCCTTTTAAATGTTGATTATAAAATATTTATGTCCATAATGGCAGAAAGATTGAAAAAAAACCCTTAATCAGATCATTCATAGTGACCAAAACGGATTCTTACCGAATAGACAAATTAAAAATAATACCAGAATGGTATTGAATATAATAGAATATTATGAAGCAAACCCAGGAAAACAATTGGCAATGGTCTTCCCCGATGTGCAAAAGGCATTTGACAATGTTAATTGGCAGTTCATAATACAACAATTAAAAAGCATGCAATTTGGCAATAAATTTATTAAATTGATTTCGACAATTTATATGACACAGACGGCCAGTGTAATAATGAACGGTGACATTCAAGATCAACAAGGGAGTAAGGCAGGGATGCCCACTGTCACCCCTTCTCTTTATTCTTACCTTAGAAAACGTATTGGAAAAAGTTAGGAAAAATGTAGAAATCAAAGGGACTTTAATTAAAAAGGAGCATTATAAGGTACAGGCATTTGCCAATGATATAGGTTTTTTTTTTTTTTTGGAAGATCCAGAGGATACGGGAGTAAAATTAATAAAAGGAAATAGAGGGATTTGGCAAGGTCTCAGGCCTTAAGATTAATAAAAACAAAACAAAATTATTGACTAAAAATTTAAAAGACAAGCAAAAAAAAGAATTAGAAGGAAAATTGGGAATGCAAAGTGTGAAAAGGGTAAAATATTTAGGCATTTGGTTAACAGTAAGATGCTCTTCAATCAAAAAAGATAACTATGACAAATTAATAATACAAACCAAAAAAGAATTGGTAATGTGGGGGAAATTACAGCTATCACTACTGGGGGAAATTGCGGCAATTAAAATGTCTACCCTACCAAAAATGCTATATGTTTTTCAAACTGTACCAATAAGATTGGATAAAATCTTTTTTAGAGAATTAGATTGAATAATAAGTAAATTTGTTTGGGATGGGAAAAAAGCTAGGATAAAAATGAAATTGTTACAGGACAAAAGAGAAAGGGGTGGCTTTGGACTTCCTGACTGAGAAATGTATTATCAGGCTGCAGCTATAGTATGGATTAAAGATTAGATCAACCTGGAAAATAGAAGAGTATTGTCGATAGAGGGTCACAACTTGCAGAGGGTGGCATAGTTTCCTATGGGATGGGAAATGTAAACAGGATGCATATTTTCAGAGACACATGATTAAAGATAAAATTCTACAAGAAATGGAAAATAAAAAGATTTCAAGAATATATAACTTTCTACTATATTTTAAAATGGAAGAGGAGGTGGTCAAAGAGACGGTGGTATGGGCGAAAAATGTTGGCCACAATATAGACCTGGAAAATTGGGAGAGAATATGGGGATCAAATTACAAACTAATTACATCCACAGCATACAAGGAAAATCAATACAAAATATTCTACAGATGGCACCTTCCTCCCACTAGATTGGCAAAAATGTTTAACTCAGATCCTAATTGTTGGAAATGTGGAAAAGAAAAAGGCACTTATTTTCATACCTGGTGGACATGCCAAGAAGTGAAAAAATATTGGAATACAAATAGACAATGGATAGAAGAAATCACCAATCAGAAAATTGAATTTAATCCGGAAACTTTTTTATTAGGTATAATAACACAAAAATGCTATAAAACAGATAGATATATTATGTTACATATATTAACAGCTGCAAGGATTTCATACGCACAACTCTGGAAGATAAAAAAGGTTTCACCGGAAGGCATGGTTATAAAAAAAAGAATAGATTGTATAGAGATGGACAGGCTAACGATGAAAGTAAAAGACAGAGAAGATTCAATTTATTATAGGGCCTGGTATGCCTGGTATGAATGGTTTAGAAATAAAAAGAAAATAAAATGGCAATTAGGAAAAAAATGAGGGGATATGTAAATATGCAAATATACCATGGAGAAGATTGAGATGCAAGGATAAAATATATTGATTTATGGTAAGAGTAAGATGTAATGGTAAAGGAATAAGCAAATACATATACTGAAAAATGTGAGGAGATGCAAAAGATGTCTTGATGTTGATAACAATGTATAAAGTTTTATTTTATGTTTTTAAAATTTGGAAACTTAATAAAATTTATTTTAAAAAAAAAAGACCAGGAGCTGACTGTGGCTCAGATCGTGAGCTTCTCGTTGCAAAATTTAGGCTTAAATTGAAGTAGGGAAAAGCACTAGGCCACTCAGGTATGAACTAAATCTATAATTGGCTACTTCACTAATCGGAGATTTGAAATTAGATTTGAAGATTTTGAATCATTTAAAATGAGCAGGAAACTCATACCTTCTGGCACCTCAACTTCTACTTCCGCCTCCCCACCATCTGGAGGACAACGTTTAATTCAGGCAATGTTAAAGCAAGATAAAGAACAAGAAAAGGTGACTCTACAGATGATTATGCAAGGAATCCAAGACCTTAAAACAAAATCAGACACCATTGAAAAGAGAATAGAGAACATCAAACAAAGAACAGAGAACATTGAACAAAGAACAGGGAAGACCGATGAAAAAATTGAAAATATTCAACAAATGATGGCAAAGTATGATGAGAGATTCCAAAAAATTGAAGAAGATAAACAAAGAGACAAGAAGATTGGAAACATAGATAGTAGATTAACAGTGGTTGAACAAGATAAAAGTGGGATGCTGAGATGGGAGATGGACAGATCAGAATTCTATCTCAGATTTCAAAATATAGAGGAAGAAAAAGGACAAAATCTAGCTGCGATAATGATAGAAATACTGGCTGAAGCTTTGGAAATAACAGAGGAAAAGATGATGGATGGAGTAGATGAGGTATACCGAGTTTTTACAAGATATGCGATGAGAAACAGCTTACCAAGAGAAGTTCATATTAGATTTACAAAGAAAGCCATTAAAACGCAAATATTACAAGTGGCAAGAGAGAAAACGTTGAAATACAAAGGCAAGGAGATTGTGGTTTTAAAACAAATACCCAGAAGAGGGAGAGAGATGAGAAGAGAATACCGATTCCTGACCAAAATGCTACTGAAAAAGGAGGTGAATTATAGATGGCTGATTCCAGAAGGATTAATGTTTACGTGGCAAGAACAGAGACATAGAATTGATTCAATTGAGAAAGCAGAACTTTTCTATGCAGAATATTTCGGAAGGAGAGAGGAAGAGGCAGAGAAAGAGGTCTCATTAATTGAGTTTCAAGAGGAACAAATGGGGACTGAAAAAGAAGAAGGCGCAGTAGGTGGACAGGTGGAGATCAAAGAACAATGTGAACCAAGATCTATGAGAGCTGCCAAACCTAATTACAAAGTATAATCATGGAAGAGAAAAAACTGATTACAATGAATATTAACTCAGCTGTTAAAAGAAGGAAAATTTTTCATAAATTAGAGAAATTAAAATTTGATATAATTTGCTTACAAGAAGTACACATTAAAAAACAATATGGACAATTGTTGGTACAGCCAAAATTAGGGAAAATATTTACTTCTTTGACTCAATGTAAGAAAAGAGGAGTGGTTTTATACATTAAAGAGAATATTCCAGCAAAATTGATTCATACTGATGAAAATGGAAGAGTATTAATGGTGGAAATAATGGACAATAATATGGAAACACTCCTGATTGCAATTTATGCTCCGAATGATAAACAAGAAGAATTTTACAAAAAATTACATATGAAAATAATTGGACTGGACTATGTTAATATAATCATGATGGGAGATTTCAATGGAATTGTAGACAATAAATTGGACTATACAGCAACAACAACAAAGCAAAATAGAAAGACTCTCCCTAAATCCTTTTTTAAATGATAGATGAAATAAATTTAAAAAATATATGGAGAGAAAGAAATGCTAAAACTAAACAATATACTTTTTATTCAAATAGACACTTATCATGGTCCAGAATAGATATGATTTGGATCTCAACAGAACTAATATCTAACATTCAAGAAACAAACATTGAAACAAGTACTTGGGCAGACCACAATCCAATGACAATTAAATGGAAAGGACAAAAAAGAAGATCGAGAAGGACGTTAAATAATACTATTTTAAAGGAAAAAGACTTTACACAATGGATGGAGAAAGAATTGGCCTTTTTCTTTAGAGAAAATAAAAAAGAAGATACTTCAATCCAGAATGTTTGGGACACAATGAAGGCATATGCTAGAGGCTTGATAATAGACTATATAAGGAAAAAGAACATTAGGAAAAGGCAAGCCACTAAAGTTTTAGAAGATGAGCATAAAAGACTTGAAAAAGAACTACAGAAAACGCCACAGAAAAAAGACATTAAACTAAAATTGGACATAATTAAACATAAATTAAAAATAACCTAAATTAAATTAAATTAAATGACATAAATTAAACATAATTAAAAATAACCTACTCTCCAATAAACAATTTGGTTTCAGAAAAAAACTATCCTGTAATCTGCAACTCTTACACTGCAAAAACATATGGACGACACAACTCGACCAGGGCAAAGCAATAGACGCAATCTACATAGACTTCTGTAAAGCCTTTGATTCAGTGGTACACGACAAACTACTCCTAAAAATAAAATCATATGGTATCTCTGGACAACTGAATAACTGGATAGAAGCATTCCTGTCAAACAGACAACAAATGGTCAAAATCAGGAGCGTACTATCAAATCCAGTACCTGTCAATAGTGGTGTTCCCCAAGGCAGTGTTCTAGGACCAACTCTCTTCATACTCTACATAAACGACCTCTGTGATCTTATTAAGAGCAATTGCGTTCTCTTCGCTGATGATGTAAAGCTGTTCAATACCACAGACAATACTGCTACCCTACAAAAAGATCTTGACTATGTATCAGAGTGGTCAAACAAATGGCAACTTCAAATCTCAACAAATAAATGCTCTGTCTTACATATTGGCAAAAAAAATCAGAAAATAAAATACAAGCTGAATAGTCAAGATCTTGTTGATGACCCAAGCTCTGTAAAGGACCTTGGAATACTCACCTCTAATGATCTAAGTGCTAGAGCCCACTGCAACTACATAGCCAAAAAGGCATTAAGAGTTGTTAACCTAATCCTACGTAGCTTTTTCTCTGGTAATATCACACTACTAACCAGAGCATACAAAACATTTGCTAGACCAATACTCGAATACAGTTCATCAGTCTGGAACCCACACTACGTATCTGATATTAGCACAATTGAGAAAGTCCAGAAATATTTCACAAGAAGAGTTCTCCACTCCTCTACTCGTTGTAGAATACCTTATGCCACCAGACTTGAAATTCTAGAACTAGAAAACCTTGAATTACGCCGTCTTCGGTCTGACTTAAGCATGGTATATAAAATCATACATTGCAATGTCCTACCTGTCAATGAATACTTCAGCTTCAACCATAACAACACAAGAGCACACAATAGATACAAACTCAAAGTAAACCGCACCAAACTTGATTGCAGGAAATACGACTTCAGCAATAGAGTGGTCAATGTCTGGAATACTCTACCCGACTCTGTAGTTTCTTCCCCAAACCCCAAAAACTTTAACCTTAGACTGTCTACTATTGACCTCACCCCTTTCCTAAGAGGCCTGTAGGGGGCGTGCATAAGCGCACCAACGTGCCTACCGTCCCTGTCCTATTGTTTCTCTTATTCTTTTATTTTTCTTATATGTACCCATTTCATGTATTCACAACTATGTATACATTTATACTTATTATCTTGTAAACAATTGGCAAATCAAATAAATAAATAAATAATAAAATAAATAAATAAAATGGGTCAAACAGAGAAAGAAGAATTGGCACAGAAGATTAGAAGTGCTAACAGAACTACTTTGAAGATGCAAATAAACCAGGTAGATGGTTAGCATACAAATTGAGAAAGGAGAAAGAATCAAGGAAAATACTGCAGTTAATAGATGATCAAGGCCAAGTTTGCTATGGCAATAAAGAGAAAAGGGAAATTATTCGAGACTTCTATGGGCAACTATATAAGCAAGAGAATATTGATGAGGAAAGAGTTAAACAGTACCTACAGAATGCTAATCTACCTAAGATACCTAAAGAGACTGAAAAAATGTTAGAAAGTAATATAACAATGATGGAATTAACTGAAGCACTTAAGAAGCAAAATAATGGAAAAGTACCAGGTCCAGATGGGCTCCTGGCAGAATTTTATAAAACACTACAAGAATTGTTGAGCCTTCCATTGCTAGAAGTCATGAACGAAGTTATGTTAAAGAAGATGATACCTAAAACATGGTCTGAAGCCTATATTACACTTATTCCAAAAGAAGAGGCTGATCTATTGCAAATTAAGAATTATAGACCTATTTCTTTACTAAATGCAGACTATAAAATTTTTGCTTCAATTTTGGCAGAAAGATTTTAAAAATATTTAAATAACTTTATTCATCGAGATCAAAATGGATTTCTGCCAAAGAGACAAATTAAAGACAATATGAGAGTAATTCTGGACACTTTGGAATATTACAAGGCACATCCCGAAAAGCAAATGGCTTTGATATTCTTAGATGCACAAAAGGCATTTGATAATGTGAACTGGAGATTTATGTTATTATTATTGGAACAGATGGGTTTTGCCAGAAAATTTATTCAAGCAATAGAAGCCATATACTATAAGCAAACGGCAAAGGTAATGATAGAGACTCTATTAAAATAAGAAAAGGTACAGGACAAGGATGCCCACTATCACCTTTGCTATTTGTATTAACTTTGGAAGTGTTGAATGAATAGAAATATTAGAGATGATAAAAGTATAAAAGGAATAAAAATCAAAAAGGAAGAATTTAAACTGCAAGCCTTTGCGGATGATTTGGCCTTTATTTTGGAAGACCCTTTAGAAACAGCTCCAAAACTATTGGAAAAGATAGAGACATATCACCAAGGTGGCTGGTTTGAAAATAAACAAAGATAAAACAAAGATTTTGACAAAGAATATGCTATTAAGACAAAGAGAAGAACTGGCAGACCTATTGAAAATTCAAGTCACGAATAAGGTTAAGTATTTGGGGATATATCTGACACCAAGATGTAGTACATTAAAAGAGAACAATTACATTAAACTTAAACAACAGATAGCGTTAGATTTGGTGAAATGGGAAAATCTACAATTGTCATTAATAGGGAGAATCTCAACAATCAAGATGAATATCCTACCCAGAATCTTATATTTGTTTCAAACAATATCAATTAGGCTTGGAAAAGACTATTTTGAAGATTTAAATAAAATTGTGTTGAAGTATATATGGCAAGGCAAGAAAGCGAGAATAAAGTTAAAACTTTTACAAGATGCTAGAATTAGAGGAGGATTTGGTTTGCCTAATTGGGAGTTGTACTATCAAGCTGCAAATCTGATGTGGGCCAAGGAATGGATAACATTAAGAAAGACTAGATTGTTGACACTAGAAGGACATGATTTGTTGTTGGGCTGGCATGCTTTTCTATGGTATAAGGGAACTAAAACACAGGGCTATTTTAGAAGACATCATATACGGGAGTCTTTGTGGTTAAATTGGGAGAAGATTAAAAGACAATGTTATTTGAAAATTCCAGTTTGGTTATCGACTATTGAAGCATTTTCCTATCCTATAATATATAAGAAGGAACAAACAGTTAGATATGGGGAAATATTGGATGAAAAGGGTGAACTTAAATCGATGCAAAATTTAGAGGAACAAGGTATAAAGATGAATTGCTTTTCATATGCGCAAATACATTCAAGGTATGATGAAGATTTTAAAACAGAAGGATTTTATGATAAATTGACTGATTTAGATAAGATTTTGACAGGTACTGATGAAAAGGTGATTAAAAAATTATATGGTTATTTATTGGAAATTAAACTAGAGGAAGAATAAGTTAAAGAAACTATGATTGCTTGCGGGAAGAATTTTGGATATGGAATTGATTTAGAGAAATGGCAAAAATTGTGGTCTCAAAATTATAAAATGACAATGTCAACAGCATATAAAGAAAATTTGTATAAGATGTTTTACAGGTGGCATTTTCCCCCAACAAGAATAGCAAGAATGTTCAAGAATAAATCCGAAAAATGTTGGAAATGTCATCAGATACCTGGCTCATATTACCATATGTGGTGGACTTGTGAAGACGCTAGAAAATATTGGACTAAAATTCGCATGTGGTTGGAAAAAATGACAAAGAAACACATAGACTTGAAACCAGAGATTTTTTTATTAGGAATTTTACCTGACACATATAGTAAAGATTTGAAATACCTGATAGTAAATGTATTAACAGCGGCTAGGATTGTATTTGCTAAAAGTTGGAAAAATGAGAAAATACCATCACAGGAGGAAATTATTAAGAAAATATTGGAATGTGCTGAAATGAGTAGATTGACATTTGAAATTAGAGAACAAGAGGATAAACAATTTTATAAAAATTGGGACCTTTTTTATCAATGGTTAGATAATAAAACAAATTTAGAGAATATCTAGAATTTTAGAAAATAATGAATATATAAAGATATATTTCTTTTTTTGATATCATATTTATAAAATGTTTTTAGGATAGATTTGGTAGGATTATATGAATTGTTATAAAATAAATTAAGTAAATTATAGTTATCTCGTAAAGTATGAATGAATAAAATTATAGTCAAATGATTGTTTAATAGTGATACTAGGGTACTTAATCTTTGATTGATAATATGAGTTATCATGCAATGTAACTGTAATTGAGACTACGAAATGGATGCACAAAAAATTGGTAAACCAACCGACACACTGCTTGTATATTTATGAAAGAAAGCTGGATGTTTTTATGTTTTGTTTGTTTTTGTTTGTCTTTAAAAACCAATAAAATTCTTTTAAAAAAAAAGAATTAAAGCCTCTTGTAGCTAGTGTCTTCTAAAATATCTGTGTGTTTTAGTTCCCTTGTACCATAGGAAAACATGCCAACCCAACAACAAATCATCTCCTTCAAGTGTCAATAATCTAGTATTTCTCAATGTAATCCATTCCTTGACGTACATCAGAGTTGTCGCTTGATAATATAACTCCCAATTTGGCAGACCGAACCCACCTCTTATTCTAGCATCTTGTAATAACTTTAATTTTATTCTTCCTTTTTTCTCCTGCCAGATATATTTCAGCACTATTTTATTCAACTCATCAAAATACTCTTTCCCTAATCTAATTGGAATTGTCTGGAACAAATATAAAATTCTTGGTAAAATATTCATTTTAATTGTTGATATTCTCCCTATTAATGATAATTGTAAGTTTTCCCATTTTGCCAAGTCTGTCACAATCTGTTGCTTGAGTTTATTATAATTATCCTCTTTAAGTGTGCCACATCTTGCTGTCAAATGTATTCCCAGGTATTTAACCTTATTTGTGACCTGGATTTCCAAGACTTCCGCCAATTCTTCCCTCTGTTTTACTAGCATATTCTTTGTCAGAATCTTTGTTTTATCTTTATTTATTTTTAAACCAGCTACCACTCCATATTCCTCTATCTTTTCTATCAACCTAGTCGCTGTTGCCAGTGGGTCTTCTAATATAAAAACCAGCATCTGCAAATGCTTGTAATTTGTATTCTTCTTTCTTAATTTTCATTCCTTTTATTTCTTTCGCTTCTCTTATATCTCTAATTAGCACTTCTAATGTTAACACAAACAACAGAGGTGACAGTGGGCAACCTTGTCTTGTACCTTTCTTTATAGCAATAGAATCTGTTAATTCCCCATTAATTAACCTTTGCTGTTTGATCATGATATATAGCTTCTATGGCTTGAATAAATTTCTTACCAAAGCCCATCTGTTCCAATTGTAATAACATAAATCACCAATTTACATTATCAAAGGCTTTCTGTGCATCTAAGAATATCAAGGCCATTTGTTTTTCAGGATGTGCCTGGTAGTATTCCAATGTGTCCAGGATAGTTCTCATTCTCTCTTTAATATGTCTCTGGTAGAAATCCATTTTGATTGGGGTGAATAAAATTATTTAAATATCATTTGAGTCTTTTTGCCATTACTGAAGCAAAAATTTTATAGTCTGAGTTCAATAAGGAAATGGGTCAATAGTTCTTAATTAGTTGCGGGTCCGCTTCCTCCTTTGGCACAAGTGTAATATATGCTTCTGACCATGATTTAGATGTCCTCTTTTTTAACATAACTTCATTCATAACTTCCAGAAGCAAAAGGTTCAACTGCTCCTGGAATGTCTTATAAAATTCAGCTGGCAATCTGTCCGGGCCTAGTGCTTTTCCATTATTTTGTTTTTTAATTGCTTCCATTAGTTCCATCATCATTATGTTTCCTTCTAACATCATTTCAATATCTTTTGGTATCTGAGGCAAATTTGCTTTCTGTAGATATTGTTTAATCTTCCCTTCCTCTATTATCTCTTGTTCATATAACTTCCGATAAAAGTCCTGTACAATTTTTTTCTTCTCTGTGTTTCCATAGCAGGTTTGCCCTTGGTCATCTATCAATTGAGCTATTTTTCTTGATTCTTTCTCCTTTCTCAATTTATATGCTAACCACCTGCCTAGTTTATTTGTATCTTCAAAATAGTTTTGCTTAGCATTTTTTGTGCGAGTTCCTCTTTTTCCATTAGTCCCATTTTGTGTTTAACTATGTCCATTTGTATTTTCACATCTTTTTTAATGGTGATTTTTGTAGTTCTTTCTCAAGTCTCTTGTAATCATCCTCTAACATTTTCAACACTTGTCTTTTCTTTTTGTTTCTTATCTTTGTATAGTCTATTATCAAACCCCTAGAGTAAGCCTTCATTGTATCCCACAAGTTTTGTATTGATTCCATGTTTTATACTTCCATGTTTTATACTTTATAGGAGGGGTTAACAGCTCTGGTTGATCTCACCTCTTGTTCTTTAGGTTCCCCATTGCCTCCTACAGCTCCTTGTTCTTTTTAAATCACTTCAAGGCACTCCTCTTGTAGTTTGAGTATTGCTTCTTGTCTTTCCCTCTCATCTTCCTTGTCTCTGAAATATTCTGCATAAAATAATTCTGCTTTCTCAATTGAATCAATTCTATGTCTTTGCTCTTGCCATATAAACTGAAGGCCTTCTGGTATCAGCCATCTGTAGTTCACACCTTTCTTCAAAAGAATTTTAGTCAGGAATTGTTATTCTCTTCTCATCTCTCTTATTTTTCTAGGTACTTGTTTCAAGACCACAATCTCCTTGCCTTTATATTTCAGTGTTTTCTCTCTTGCTATCTGTAATATTTGCGTTTTAATGGCCCTCTTTGTAAATCTTATCTTGGTAGTTTATTTCTCACTGCATATCTTGTAAAGACTCGGAACATTTCATCTACTCCATCCATCATTTTCTCTTTAGTTATTTCCAGTGCTTCTGCCAGAATTTCTATCATTATATCTGCCAAGTTTTCTCCCTTTTCTTCCTCTATATTTTGAAATCTAAGATAGAATTCAGATCTATCTATTTCCCATCTCAGCATACTCTTGTCCTGTTCAATCACGTTCAATCTGTTATCAATATTGCCAATCTTCTTATCTCTTTGTTTGTCTCTTTCTTCATTTTTTTTGGATTCTTTCTTCATACTTCATCATCATCTGGTGGATATTCTCAACTTTATTATCTATTTTTTCTGTTCTTAACTTTATATCTTGAACTCCTTGCCAAATCATCTGTAAGGTCACCTCTTTCTCTTTTTCCTGCTGTGACATCGCCGTTGTTGATCGTTGTCCTCCAGATGTCAAAGAAGCTGTAGTTGGTATTGAAGAACCAGTAATTGATGGTCTTCTACTCATTTTTACAAGGCAGAAGCAAAGAGAAAGAAAAATCTTCAGGTTCTTGTATACCCCTCCAATTAAATCCAATTGATTAAAAAGAAAACCATAAAAAAGCAAAAATTATAATAAGAAAAAAGAAAAGAAAAAGATCTTCAGGTTCAATACCTTAATCCAAGTAATCAATATAGAAAAAGCCAAACAATATCATAAAAATAGTGTTCCAAATCCCAAAAAAAAAGAGAAGAAAAAAAGGAAAATAAAGAAAAAATAAAAATAAGTAGATCAATATACTTTGAAGTAAAAAGGAATCCAAAGGGAAAAAGAAAAAAGAAAAAACAAAGTACTGAGAATTAAAAAATTAAAGATTAAAAATTAAAAAGGAAAAACCCTTTAACGGGCCACTGTCACAGATGTCAGCAAAAAAATAGATTATTAAGGGGGGGAAGATAAAAAAAGCAAAGAGAAAAAAAAAACAAGCCACACACTGCCACAGTATAGTGTCCAAGGCTCTCTTGCTAAGTTAAGTTCCAAAAAAGCTTTAAAATTTTCTTCTCAAGATCCTCTCAATCTTCTTTCTTTTTTCTTCTTGCTTTCTCTCACTATTCGAAAGCAACCACAGATAGTAACCCAGAAGAGCACCTGTAATAACATTCTTCCATGCTCATCCCACTATCTTCACAAACTGGCTCATTGTCCTTGACAACAGTTCTTATTATTGTCAAGCTTATCAAGCCACAAAAAAGAAAGAAAGAAACAG
>NW_020716661.1:6863760-6963110 GCF_900518725.1 Notechis scutatus | reverse complement strand
CCTAACCTCCGCCTTTTTAGCTTCCCCTCTCTGTTGTATTCCTCTTTTTTTTGCTTTCTAATATTGTATTGATTTTGCATCTTATTTTTCTCTTTCTTGGGTGTTTTTTTAGGTCTTAAGTCCTTCATTTTCCTTCCTCTCTTTATTCTTTCTTTCTTAATCAAACTTTTGGATTCATTAAAGATGGCTGCTGCTTCTTCTTCTTCTTCTTCTTCTTCTTCTTCTTCTTCTTCTTCTTCTTCTTCTTCTTCTTCTTCTTCTTCTTCTTCTTCTTCTTCTTCTTCTTCTTCCCCCATCAGTTGTTGTGTTTGCTGATAAATAGCAAGCGCCATTTCTAAAAAGTGAAAGGCTTCTTCCAAAGCATCCTTGCCTTCTTTCTTTGTTTTTCCATATTCCTTTCTTAGTTCATCAACAGATAAAGCCATTATAAACCTTTTCTTCTTTTTTCTTTTTCCCTCTTCTTCTTCTTAAAACAACCAAGATATTTTCAAGCTTAAAACAGTTGCCCAAAGTCCCAGAGTCATCAAGCAGTCGAAACAGAGCACAAAGTTCTTCCCTTTACACTTTCTCTTCCTGGGGTAATATCAATTGAAAAAAAAAAACAGTCTGTATTTTAAAGCCTTATTGCAATTAATTTCTAGTCTCAAAATCTTCCAGGCATCTCCTCCAACAAGATCTTAATATAATTTTTTTTTGTCCTCTCCCTTCCCACTTGTAACAAAGAGCTTTAAATTTTTACCTTCTATAAAAAAGCAGGTTTTTCAATGTCCATTTGTTAACTCCGTAGGGAAGGAGAGTAAACTTTCTCTTTCAGCACTTCCATTCGCCGCTTTAAAGATCTCCTCTGAAAACAAAGTATCGTTCAAAAAATCAAAGTTTTCAGGATATTAGATGTATCTTAAGATCCCGGTTCACCCAAAGAACTTTCACTTCAAAACTTTCTCCTTCTTCCTCCAGCACTATCTTGTCCAGCTGCCGGCTTCTTTGTGGCGGCCATTACTGACCGCCGCTCCACCGCCTTGAGAAAAGGGGGTTTTGCTGGCTGGGGAGGGGGTCTGCGATACCCCCAAACCCCTATCCGGATCCCCCTATCTTCAGCTGCCTCTACGGGGCAGCCTTATCCTCCAGACCCGTCGGGATCAGAGGCACCAAGACGGCTAGTGTAACAGGGATCGCGCAGGATCATGAATCCCTGTCGCCGCCGAAGCCTGGCAAACCGGAAGTCCACTATCTTCACAAACTGGCTCATTGTCCTTGACAACAGTTCTTATTATTGTCAAGCTTATCAAGCCACAAAAAAGAAAGAAAGAAACAGTGTTTCCAAGCCTCTAGATGGCAGTGTTACTTATTGTCTCTATTTTCACTCCCCCCCTTGTATTCAAAGAAAAAAAGTTAAAAATGGCTAACAAATAAGCAGTTAAACTAAAATGCGTTTAGACATTTAACAGAAGCACTAGGAAAAAGAAAAAAGTTCTAAACAACAACAAAAAAAGAGTAAAGGAATCATTGAATGTAAAATTCAAGAAAAAGACCAGTCAATTTTAAAATTTTAAGGCGTTTGTTAAAAAGTCCAGCAATAAAAAATATTAAACACACTAATCTTGACTGCAGGTTTAATCTCGCTGCTTTCCCTCCTCTGTCTTCACTTTAAACTTTTTCTCTTCCCTTCTCAGGGTGTTCTCGCAAATAGTAGTATTTTAAAAAATCATCTCACCAGATCGACACACTTTCGCTTTCCACTTTCCTCTTCCTTCCGGAGCTGTCCCAACTTCAGCGGCTTCAATGGCGCCAGAAAAAAGGGCTCCTCCTGGATCAACCAGGGACTTTGCGATGTCCTTGGGATCAACAGGATGTGCCCTTCTATATTACCATCTCTACGGGACGGTTTAGGTCCATGAGGACCATCCAGCAGCAGAGATATCGATGGCAATCTTAGAGAATTAAGATAGTACGTCGTACCACCATGGTGCCAGCTCCTCCCTCCCCTTCTGTTCAGTCATGTCTGATTCTTGTGGACTGCCTAGTCTCTGCAGTTTTCTTGGCAAAGATTTTCAGAAGTAGTTTGCCATTGCCTCTTTCCAAGGGCTTAGAAAAACTTCCACTTTATGCTTATGTGCTTCACTATCATGCAGTGACAGTCTGCCATGAAATCTGGAGAGAGGGGAGGAGAGGAGGATGCTTGGAAAAAGTGAAAATACTGCTGTATATCCCTGAGATGCTGCTTCAAGGTCTTGGAGAAGAAGGGAGAAGCTTTCTTCTCCAAGTTTGAGGTGTCTGTTCTAAAAACAACTTGCTTGAATTTGGTTGGTTAGGGGGAGGTCAATGATTGGAGGCAGTTAGTGGAGGGAAGAGTTAAACTTAGGGATTTTGGCATGTGATTATCAGTTCTGGCTATGCATTACTGCAATACACTTGATTTCTAATAAAATGATACCTGCAAGGCCCTCTCTTAACAGAGACTCTCTCCCCTTCAAACGATAAGAATGAACTTTTGAAAACTGGGTATTTTAAAAGGAATACTTTATTGAAAAGGAAATTATCCAGGTGATAGTCAAAGCAGGGTCTAATATGCTGTCAGGCATGCAGCATAGGGAGTTAGAACCCCTCCCCTTAGTCTGATGTGGATTTCATCAATACAAAGAAGTAACATGTTAATTCCTGCCCCCCTTTTCTGGGAACATAGTTGAGAAGCATTTCCCAGGAAGTTTCTTTCAGAGCTGGAATTTTTATGGCCCCTTCTCCTCTTGCTATCTCCAAGAGGTGACAAATTTCTAGGCTGTATATCATGTGCAAGTTATACAGATTCAATACAAGAATTATGATATTAAGGTTACATCAAAAAGGATTACTTGTACCAACCCCTTCACCCCCCCCCCCCACTTTTTCTTCCATTGAAGAATGGCAGATACACAGATCTGACATTTTGCCCTCCTCAAAAAATTGAGAAATCCACCTGGAAGACATAAAACATGTATTACATTTACAACTTAGGATGGTTTGTGAGGGTATTTCAGGTGGAACTTATGTAGTAATGTGGGTGCTTTTACATGTCGTTTGGCTACCCACTCATTTTGTGAGGAGGGAAGGTGTTTCCAAGCTACAAATTATTGTGTGGATCCACAATGAGTGCGTGAATCAAGGATATCTTTAATTTCAAAATGTTGCTCCCCATGTACCATAATGGGAGTTGGAGGTGTGGGAAGAGGGGGGGCTAAGTTTTGAAGTGATCTCTGGTTTGAGTAGGCTGCAGTGAAATACTGGATGAACCTGTCTAAGTGTTTTGGGAAATAGAAGCTCTACAGTAACAGGATTGATAATTCTGGAGATGGAAAATGGGCCAATGAATTTAGGTCCCAATTTCTTAGAGGGTTGCAATGATTTTAGGAACTTTGTAAACAAATATATGTGGTCCCCAACTTTGAATGGTTTAGGGTCACAGCGTTTTTTGTCCGCTTAAGCTTTTTTTTATATATATAAATTTTATTTGGGTTTTCACAAAAACATAATACAAATAAAATATCTTTTTTTTTTTAGAATAGCATGATTCCACGTTATCAGTTCTCCATACAGACACAAACTCAATTTCATATTCATCTTTGTGTTCTATTCCATATCTTATTACTATTTTAACATTTTCTCCATAATTTTTCCCCTCCCTTGGTTTTCTCAACTTTATTTTTAATTATCTCATATCTAAATTCAATTATATATCTTTTTCTAAGTTTCAATGTCTTTCTGATCATTATACTTATACTTTTGTCTGTCCTGTTTCAATTTCATATTATCTTTTTTCATTAAACAAATTTTCCCCTGTAGTTACTAATTGGAGTATGACACCTTTATACCTTTTAATTTTATCCATTCAACTTTTATTTAAACTTCAATGTATGCCTTTAAAATTTAAAATTATAACATTCAATATAGTACATAACTTCCAGTTGAATTCTGCTTGGTACATTCTTAAAATAAACACTATGTTCTCTCTCTCTCTCTCTCTCTCTCTCTCTCTCTCTCTCTCTCTCTGTGTGTGTGTGTGTGTGTGTATAACAATAGTAAATGTGCTGTCCCAGCCAGTCTATGGGATTTGGATAGTTACTTGGGAATTATGAGCTGTCCCCTTAAGGGAATGCATCATGGTAAATGTAGTTAAAGGTATCCTGGGAAATGTAGTTCATGTCACATGGCCACATCTGTAATTCTGATTGGTCACTAAATTGACCCTCTTCTTTCTATCGCTACAAGATGGGTTAGCAGATAACCATCTTTTACTACAAGTCAGATATATAAAGGATTGGTCGTTAAAGAAGAACTTTGTCACAAATGTGAGTTATGAGGATACCTGATAAACCAGTAAATGTAATTTGTCATGGACGTCTTGTTGAGTTATCTATCTGCATCTTTACAGCTTCAAATCCATCTCTGTGCAGAAGGCAGAAAAGTAAAAGATGATATCCTGAGGCCCATCTATGTATAAGATTGTTAATTTGGATTTGTGATAAAGCAAAGTAATATTGAAGCCAGGAGTGAATATGCAATGTTAATCTAAACCTGTATTTCCCATCATCTCTCTCTGTGAGCATTGGAACTTTTTACATGCTGTTTCCATGGTGGGAGGGGCTGGAGTTCCCCACATGCTACAAACAAAGAGAATTTCATTAATTAGTTTCATAAACATGACAGGTGCTCCTTGTAGTCCAAAAGGAGCACTTTAAATTGGTAGCATCTCAGTGGGGTGTTGAAAGCAGTCTTCCATTCATCCCCCGCCCTTATTCTGATGCGGTAGTATGCCTCTCATAGATCTAACTTTTTTAAAAAAAAATCCTTTAGAGAGGTGAGCTAGCATGTCCTTCATGAGGGAATGTGGGTACATATTCTCCATACTGGTGATATTTAAATTTCAGAAATCAACACATAAGCATAAAGAGCCATATTTCTTTTTGCTGAATAATACTGGGGCTGCTATTTTTGGTTGGGTAGGTTCAATGAAATCCCTTTTTAGATCTTTATCAATAAATGCTTTGAGTTCATTTAGTTCTCTGGGGACTTGCAGTACATTTTCAGTTTTGGAAGTTTAGCCCTGGGAGTATTTCAATGGCACAATCTGTGGCATGATGAGGTGGGAGTTCATCAGAAGCCTCTTTGCTAAATACTTCAACCAAATCCTGGTATTCTTTGAGGCTTTTAATGGGTTCAGCAGGCTGGCCAGCCATTGCTGGTTCTCTGTTCTCTTTTCTTTCCTTCTCCCCATCTGGGATGTTTGCAAATGCTACATGTTTCTGGAAATGTATGGTTCCTCTCTTCCAGTTTATTTTTGGATTCCATTTCTGTAGCCATGTGAGTCCTAGGACTAGTGGAGCATCCATTCCTGGGGTTACAATGAACGTGAGCATTTCACTATAGTTTCCCAGTTCTATTTTCAATGGTTCTGTGGCAAAACTGGCTGCCCCTCCTCGCTATAGTTCCATCTAATTGGCAGAAAGCAATGGGGGTTTGGGAGGGTGGAGCTTGCGTCGCAGTGGTACAGCATGTGATCTTTAAGCTCTAAGATTGCTCCTGATATCTCCATTGCAGGACGGTCCCAACGGATCTAAACCGTCCCGTAGAAACAGTGACAGAGGAGGGCACA
The DNA here is from genome assembly GCF_900518725.1 of Notechis scutatus. The sequence goes on along the minus strand of NW_020716661.1, from coordinate 6,957,484 downwards.
TCCTGTCGATCTCAGGGACATCACAAAGTACCTGGTAGATCCAGGAGAAGCCCTTTTTTCCCACGGTGGAGAGGCAGCCATTAAAGCTGCTGAAGCTAGGACAGCTCCGGAATGGAAGAAAGCTGGAAAGAAAGTGTGTCAGTTTGGTGAGATAATTTTCTACTTATTTTTTTTCTGGAGAGAACACCCTAAAAGAGTAAAAATTAAATTTAAAAGTGAAGATAAAAGTGCTCAAGCGGCGAGATTAAGCACAAATTAAACCTGAAGGGGTTTTTTTCTTTTTATTGGAACTTTGGATTTTGTTAAAACTTTTTAACTTTTAAACTGGACTGGTCTTTCCTTTTTAATTTTTATTTTTTCCCTTCAAAATAACTCTTTGGAAAAGTTTTTTATTCTCTTGCTTTTTCTTTTTAATAATTTTAGATTCTTTATATATTTTTTATTATTCCTGATTTTAATATTAGAGGGGAAGGGAAAGGAAAGGGAAATGTAGCGCTGCCACCTGGAGGCTTGGATACATTGTTTTCCTTTTTTTCTTTCTTGTTGATACATTTGCCATTACATTCAAGGACCCTGTGCTTTTTGTTGAAAAGATAGTGGGAAGAGCATGTAGATTGTTTGCAGGTGCTCTTCTGTGGAACTACTGATAGCTGGAGTCTGGATTTGAAATTGAAGAAAGAAGATTGAAGTGACCTTGAAAAGAGAACTGGAAATTTTGTTTTTTGATTTAGTAAAGAGCCTCGAACATTTAGTGGCAGTGCTTTGCTTACTGACAGAACTGCATTTTCTCTTTCCTTTTTTTTCTATTTCCCTCCCCCAGTTGGATTTTTATATTTGGACTTATGCAAGAATAAGACTACTTTCCCCCCCCTTTGTTTTACCTCTTCGGCAAGGGGTCTCTGTCTTTTTAAATCTTTTCTTAATTTTTTTTTATTTTTTCATCCTTTTTCCATTTTATATATTTTTTCTTTTTTTCCTTTTTTCCTACATAATTGGAACCAATTGGATTAAGGTATTCAAGTGCTTGAAGATTTTGCCCTTCCCTCTTTTATTTTTTATTATTATATATATATATATATTTTACTGGAGTGGCAATTGGCTGCTCTTGCTTTTTCTTTTCAATTTTTCTATTGTACTTTAAGATGAGCAGAAAAATACCAGCCTCAGCTTCTTCAATCCCGACTTCTTCTTCCTCACCATCTGGAGGACAAAGATCAATACAGGTGACGTTACAACAAGAGAAGGAGAAAGAAGTGACACTGCAGATGATTATGCAAGGAATTCAAAAGATACAAGTAAAAACAGATAATATTGAAAAGAGAACGGAGAATATTGAGCAAAGACCAGAAAAGACAGATGAAAAAATAGAAAATATTCAACAGATGATGATGCAATACGAGGACAGAATCAAGAAAATTGAAGAACAAGATGTACAAAGAGATAAGAAGATTGGAGATATGGATACCCGATTGAGTGAAGTGGAAAGAGAGAAGGGCAGATCTCTGCAGTCATTGGGAGAGGAAATTGATAGATCAGAATTTTATCTTAGATTTCAAAATATAGAAGAAGAAAAGGGTGAAAACCTTGCTGAAATGATGACAGAAATCCTGGCAGAAGCATTAGAGGTAACTAAAGAGAAGATGATGGATGGAATGGATGAGGTTTTTTGTGTATAAAATGATGGAAAAATAGTCAAATGAATGTTTAATAATTGATATTATATAAACACAAGTTAGATCGATAAGGTGAGAATTTATATAACTTGTAATGGTAAAAAAGGATAGCACAAAAGATTGTATCCAACTGACACACTGCATGTATATAATTGAAAGATGGTTTTATGTTTTTATGTTTTGTTCGTATGTTTGTTGCAAAAAATAAAAACTTTGTTTTAGAAAGCAATGGGGTTTTCCATTTTCCTTCGGTAGATTCTCAATTTCCCTACTAGAGTGGGGTTGATTAGGCACTGAGTGCATCCCGAATCCAGCTACTTCTTCCCCCTTCCCTCAGCTGGGGATAAACAGTCTTAGGGGTAGAGTGAGTGGTTCGATTGGGTCGCTTACCAATGGGTCATCTTCCAGACTGGCTCAGGTCTCCTCAGGGCATTGGGGATTCTTCCTCTGGGTTTGGGGGGACTGAAACCTCACAGCTTCTTGGCTTCTCAGGGCAGTTTCTTTTCCTCGGGGGTTGGATTGTCCAGGTTTCCCCCCTGGTGGGTGGTCTGGCTTTCTGGTCAGGGTTTTTGAATGGCATTCTGCTGCGCATTGCCCCTCCTTTCCACACTTAAAACAGCCAGATGATCTTGGAGTCACAGTGGTTTGGGGTTTGAAAAACTCCCGCTTCCTCTGGGGTGGGGATCTTCTCCAAACCCTGCCACTGCGGTACTGACTATGGGCCATGTCATCTCCGCCTCCTCTGCCACCAGGTACCGTTCATGCAGAAGGTTTGGGGACCCATGGGCCAGGCAGGCAATGTACAGGTTTTTGTTGAGTCCATCTTTGAACCAACAGACTAGGATATCTTCTGACCAGTCAACTCGGCTGGCCAGGTCGTGAAATTCCTCAGTGTATTTGGCTACAGGGCAACGGCCTCGCTTTACAACCCTAATGTGGTCACAGGCTTTTCAATCGGCAAGGGGGACTTCGAAGCAGTGGCGTAGGGCTGTCATGAATCGATCGAGGTTCCTTAGCTCTGGGGCGTTAATGTTGTGGAGGGTTATCATCCATCTGGTGGCTGCCCCTTTTAGGGTCAGGGTGACGACTTGCACTCGGGCCCCCTAGATTGGGAAGTTCCGCCCATATTCTTGCATATAGGTGAGGACTTGCACCAGGAAGAATCCCAATTTCTGGGGGTCCCCATCGAATTTCACCCCCAAGGGCAGGATCTTTTTCTGCAGTTGTATGTCTCTGGGTTGGCTGGGGTTAATCCCCTGCTCTGGAATGGCAAGGGGTCAGGTACCTGGCCCGGCTGCTGGTCCTCCGGCTTATTCCATTGCTCAATCATTCTCAGCCGGATGAGGGATGATGGCTCGGGTTCTCTCAATTTCTGCTTCACTCGCTCTCCTTTGTTGGCAACCTGGTTCATCCTGCACATTGAGGTCCTCCAGGGCTTCTCTCATGAGGCAATTAATGTACCATTTCAGTCAGTCATCTGCCAGCGATCCATTCTTTTTGATTGGAAAGGGCTCCCAGCTCCATTTTCCACCCGGGTTTATGGTTACCATGGGTGAGGGTTACTCCCTTGGTTCTTCCATCCCAGCTGTCTCTCTTTCCTACGCCTATAGACCATTGGGGTTTCATGGAATTTTTGCAGGCAGCTTCAATGTCTTTGATGGGATTCACAAAGCCAGTGTCTGGCTGGTAGGTGTTAAAGTTTTCCCCCAGCATTTGGCTTCCCCTTGCTGGTTGCTATGCTCAGACATTTTTGCAGGGTCCCCTCGGTAGAGTGAAGTTTTTTGCTTTTTTTGGAAGAAGAAAAAAATTTCCTCTCCAGGTTGACCCAGCTTTATGTAAGGCCCAGAAGTGGAATTTTTATGGCCCCTTCTCCTCTTGCTATCTCTCCAAGAGGGGACAAGTTTCCAGGCATCTGGGCTCCAGTCCCCAGTTGTATATCATGTGCAAATTATACAGATTCAATACAAGAATTAAGATATTCAGGTTACATCAAAAAGGATTACTTGTACCAACCTCCCCCGCCCACTTCTTCCATTGAAGAATGGCAGATAAATGGGTCTGACAATACCTTTCTCAATAAATAGAGCCAAGATCATTTTGATTTAGAGGTTTAAGTGTTGGCAGGTCTGACACTGGCCCAAGATCTTTAGCTGGCTTTGCACCCATGGCTTTGCACCCATGGCTTTGCACCCAGGACTAGAATTCACTGTTTCCCAGTTTCTAGTTTGATGCCTGAACCATGTCACCAAACTCACTTTCTCTCACAGTCTCTTAAGTAGCACTATTCCCTATAAAACAGGTTTATCTTCATGTACCAGAGACAGGAGGCTTCTCAGACATTGAATCATAAAAAGAAGCTCCTGATTTGCCTTCTAATACACATATTCATTATTTTCCAAAGTTGTTGACACCTGCAAACCAACTCAAGTTTCAGGAAAATGTGTATTTCCCCCCCTTGCTGGTCTTTTAGTGATTGCAATTAAGGAACACTGGAAGAAAAGCTTATTTCAGTTAATGTTTTTTAATAGCAGATGGGGTGCCTTCTATTTGATTTGATCTGTGAATGATATTTTTTCTTCCTTGTTCCAAGTGTGTATTGTATAACTTTGCATGATGATGTGATTACTTTGTATGTGACAATATGACCACATTTTACTGGGCATCTCCACTTTTAATTTTAAGTTAATAGCTGACAAGAAGCTCAGGGCTTTCTGGACAGCATTTTAATACAAGGCACATTGATGGAAAGAAGGGACATTGACAAAACACTCCTCAAACAGAAATAAATCTCATCCATACAGTAGTGGATGGCAATATAACAGCTTCAGCCTTTTCTTTTGCACAAAGCAGTGCCCAATTACTTGCTATTGATCTGTGATTGCACTGTGCCAAATGGAATGCCAGACTCAATTCATTTGGTCCAATTGAATTTCAGCCAATATGAATTGATAGTTGGCGTTTTTCCTTTTGGAACATTTGTCTGTCAACAGGGAACAAATTAACAGGTTGGATGGTTTTGTTGCATGATAATTCTTCTTAAAAAGTTGAAGAGAAAAGTGCAGAATCTGTTTTTGAATTTGTTTCTTCCCTAGTATTGGGGGATGGGTCGGGGAGGGGAATTAAAGGGGATAATGTCTTCATTTGAATTTGCTTTCTGAACCAAGTGGGTACCCTGTTCACATTGCTTAAAATTCTATGCTATTCTCCATTTATTTTTTATTGATAATCAAGTAAATAATTGAATTCCAACAACTAAATCACCACATAAATCATCTTCCAGATGCAAATAATATCACTATGTTTATTCATAACTCACTTTCAAGATGAAACTCAAAAGACTTTTATTTGAGATGATGAGCTTGTATAAGATGCCAACTACTCAATGATTACACTCACAAATGAAAAAGACCTGAAGGACAATAGAATCCATGTGAGCTATGTATTAAGTGAGGAGTACAGTTTGATGCACATGATTACTCCAACAAAAAAATCCAGTCTTTCCCATCAATTAAGAATGCACCCATAAATGCAAATGGAAATGGAAAGACACCCTATAAATGTATTCTAGAAAAAGTAAATGAGGTAGGCTATGGTACAAAGGGTTGCTGTTATAGCTATATGGGACAAGGTAGAGGTGCCTGTTCCATCATCACAGAAAAATGATCACAGAAAGAAGGGGATGGAAGCATATGGATCAGCCCAGGGATTCAATAAATGCACTGAAGGGTTCATTGGAGGAGATTGACTCAAGCCTCAAGCATTGATCAAGCAATTGTATAGCACATTACATGAAAAATGCACTTGCCAATGTCTCCAGTGAGCATTCATATATTATTGTAATTTGGGCTACTGTTAAGACAGAAAGACTCTGGGCTGCTCCACCCTAGCAAATTATGGTGTCACTTCACCATCATTGTGGTGGTGTATCTCAGTGGTGGAGGACCTTTGTGCAGGAGCATATTACTTGCACATGTATGTATACAGGATGTCGGGGTTAGCCCTACAGGGTCCCACCAGACCCATTATTGGACCCTCCCATAACACTGGACAGAGTTTGTTTGGTCCCACAAATCCTGCCCCACCTCCTCAAGCATTAACAGAAAAAAAATTATCTGTGCCATTATTCGGAAGGAATTTTAGAGGTATTAATTTTAGAGGCATTTAAGTATTATGTATAGGAAGATGAGCTGTGAAGAAATAGTAAAAAATCAATCAATACCATATGCTTGAATCTGTCCAGCATCAGTGTTGAATGGAGCAGCCTTATCAATCTACATTATATATAAGTGAGATGAATAACCTCTTGCTTTTGTTTTGTTAGCAGAATGACTAGGCAAAATTGCCTACTGGCCAGAGACTACTGACCAGTCAGTTTAAGATTAAGGAGCTAACAGAGGCCTGAAGACAATAAATGAAAAAGAAAATATCTGCAATCTCTAATTCTCAGATAATCTTCCAGACAGGAATACACATTCAGGTGTGTGTGTGTGTGTGTGTGTGTGTGCACGTGCACGCGTGCACGCACGCACGTGCACACACACACACACACACACACACACACACACACACAGAGAGAGAGAGCATAGCTGGAAAGGAGATAAAGAAACAGCTCAGATCAATCCACTCTATGTCTATGTCCAACATTTCAATCTGCATCTAGTTCCGCACTTCTTGAAATGGCTATTTTCTTCTCTCTACAACCTTCCTGTGGGTTGGGGCGCTGTTCTTAGCTGGTGAAAATCAGAGTAAGAAGAGAAGCTGAAGAAAAAAGCAGAAACAGTGTTTTTCCATTGTCTTTTGAAAGCACAAGAGTAAAACTTTCTGCTCTTAGTTGGTTGCTCAGAGTTTAAATTTCTCAAACATTACTGGTCTCTGCCCACTATCTCTGACTTGAAAAGTGTAGGTCTGATGATTAAGTTTTTCTTATCTGAACCTTTCTAAATGGGATTTCTCTCTCCTCCTTATAATTTTATATAACCCCACAATGATTGAGTGATATTACAAATTCCTAGAATGGAAGTCTTCTCAGAAAAGACACAAATCTAGTCACCACAGCAGACATGGCTTCATGTCATTTTTTAATGAAAATAAAATAAGCAGAAAATATATTTTGAAATAATATGTTTGCTACTCACATTCAAAAATTTTTGAATGGTAACTCTTGGCATATATATCCATTATCCCACCATATACCTCTAACTTGACACCGTTTTACTAGAATAATATAACATCTGCCACTCTTCAACTTCCTTTTGATCCCTCACATCTTATTTGTATGTTTGTACCTGCAACAGAATGAGAATTGTTCCATCGCCTCTCACAGTATACAACAAATAGCACTCTTCTGCGCAAACCTGAGATTTCAAATGAGAATCCGCACCAGCCATTCACAGAACGCTCTATTCTATATTCAGAACTTTTATATGTTGCCAAAAACTTATCTAGTCAGCACCAGCCTTCAGTTAAGTATCCATTTTATGTAGCAATAAATAAATCACACATCCTAAATAAAAGAATAGAAGTAGGCAGAAGGGCACATCTGTGAAAGAGAGATGCAGGCTGATAGAGAAGCTTCTAATTCCGTATCAGTAACCTTGTTCAAATGTAATACTCAGGCAATCTTTCTCCAGATGCTTTCAACTGAATTCCCCTCATCCCTGCCTCTTCACCAAGCTAATTGGGCTAAGTTGAATGATAGTTCAAAACACCCTGAAAGCAAAATGTTGGGAAAAGCTGCAAAGCTAGGGCTTATATGACACAACAAGCCACACGTTTTGGCTTAGATTATTTTCCTCCTTGACTGGAGAATTATCAAGAATTATGTGAATGAGGCCCACTTACTTAGACTTTCAGAAACCCATACCAGAACCAACTGAATATATGCAGTATCCATGGATTAAAATGAAAGGTGCTGTTATGGAAACTGTGTATTAATAAATGGTCAGTTCATTCGATGAATAGGGTATAAACAGTGGACTCCCCCAAGGAAAGATGCTTTTCAAGTTGTTCCTAAATGATCTGGAGGCAGAAAAAAGTTTGACGGGGCCAGATTTGCTAACATCCAAGAGACAGCAAACAGCTCTAAAATAATTGTTCTAAGTCAGGGGTCTCAAACTCGTGGCCCGCGGGCCAATTGCGGCCTGCAGGACGATATCCTGTGGCCCCCACCATGATATGAAAGTATAATATTAGTGCGGCCTGCAGGGGGAATGGACCTCTGAAGGAAGTCCCGCCCACCGTTCCTCGTCGTGGCTTCTTCTCCACTCTGAACTTTAACAAGTCCAAGTACAGGTCCAGACTTACTGATGATCATCTTCAAGCCATACTGAGGGTCTCAAGTGCCTCCTCTCTCAAGCCAAATGTGGCTCAGATATGTGAGAGGAAGCGTTGTCAAGTCTCTGGCAGCAAGGAGTAAGCTGGAGAAGCCATGTTCTGAGGAACTGTTCATGCTCTTCATTCAATGTTCCATTCATGTGTTCAGGACAGTTCATGTATTGGAGAAATCATTAACTGTTGATGACATTTGAGGATATTTTTTTAACAACGTTTTTTGTGGAATCCCTTATGTGGCCCAGCCTCACCCAGACTCTGCCTCCAGCGGCCCCCAGGTAAATTGAGTTTGAGACCCCTGCTCTAAGTAGATGGAACAGATATTAAAATGACAGACTCACTTCAGAATAAGTATAAAACTATATATATTGGGACACAAAGTCCTAGTTTTACATAGCTGTGAAATATATATAATTACAACTACAACCATAGTTTCATATAAAAGCTTCTGGTATTGTTAGAATCAGAATAAAACATATTTTATTACTTTTTTTCAAATTTATGGTGTGATTACTGTATGCAATCTTATTTATGTTCCTCTGAAAGGATATGGTAAAACTGGATAAGGTGCAGCAACCCAGGATCACATGATCGCCATTTGAGACCTTCCCAGATGGCTTCCAACAAGCAAAGTCCATGGGGAAAACCAGATTCTTTTAATTACCATATTTTGTATGTATAATTACCATATTACCACACTTAATGACTATGGTGATTTGCAGAAAAGGTTGTAAAATTGAGTGTGACTCACTTAATAACCACTTCAGTCGAGGATTTACAATATCTTCACAGTATCCAGAAGTGGGTACTTTTGGAGAGGTCAGAACAGTTTACATGGGGGCCATGGCTGTACAAGCAAAGTTGTACCTTTTCCCCCATGCATTGAATGTGCAACACCAGTAGAAGAGGGGCAAATTAATTGCATGGTTGTGACTGCCATCTTCATTGTTTTGATCCCCTTGTCTACTGATGCCTCTATTTCTCCATCGCTTTCTCTACTTTTAGTATACTTTTTATTATGGAATGTTTTGCATTTTATAATCTAAGTGAAACAATTTTTTATTTATGTTTCAGGAAGATAAAAACAGTTAAAATTTGAAATCAAATTTTGGTATTTTCATGTAATGTTGTTTCCTTATTTTCTCCCATATTGATAATAAAGCATCACTAATATAGTGTAAAATACCCATGTATTTTGCTTTCCTTATATCATAAAAAGGTGTGCCATCCCAATAATAAATCAAGACCTTCTAATGTTAACAATCTAATATTCCTTAAAACAATCAATTCTTTCACCCATATCAATGTTGCTGCCTGATAGTATAATTCCCAATTGGGTAGACCAAAACCTCCTCTTGATCTAGCATCTTGTAACAATTTTAACTTAATTCTTGCCTTTTTTCCCTGCCATATATACTTCAATATTATTTTGTTTAAATCTTCAAAGTATTCTTTCCCTACTTTAATTGGAATTGTCTGAAACAAATATAAAATTCTTGGTAATATATTCATCTTAATTGTAGATATTCCCCCTATTAGAGGTAGCTGTAGATTTTCCCATTTTTTCAAATCTGTCACGATCTGCTGTTTGAGTTTATAATAATTGTCTTCTTTGAGTGTTCTGCATTTTGGTGTTAATTGTATTCCTAAATATTTAACTTTATTTGTGATCTGATTATTCAATCTCCCCATCAATTCCTTCTTTTGTTTTTCCACCATATTTTAACTAAGATCTTAAATTTTATCTTTATTTATTTTCAATCCTGCTACTTGTCCATATTCTTCAATCTTTCCTATTAGTTTAGGTGCTGTTTTTAATGGTTCTTCTAATATAAAAACCATCTGCCAATGCTTGTAACTTGTATTCCTCTTTTTTATTTTCATTCCTTTTATTTCATTATCATCTCTAATATTTCTATTTAATACTTCAAGAGTAGGCAGCAAAGGCAACAGCAGACATCCTTGTCTGGTTCCTTTTCTAATATTAATATTATCTGTTAAGTCTCCATTTATCATTACTTTGGCAGATTGCCTATGATATATTAGCTTTATAGCTTTAACAAATTTTCCACCAAATCCCATTTGTTCCATTTGTGATATCATAAACTGCCAATTTACATTATCAAAAGCTTTATGGAGCACCTACAACTTTTGAAGACAAGCTGTTCCACTGGTTGATTATTCTCACTATCAGAAAATTTCTTTTGGGAGGGCGGGGCTTTAGCAGCAGTGGAAAGATGCTTTTCTCAGAGCTCTGAGGGAAACACCAATACCCCCATAGCTGGATGATCTCAGTGGACCCGAACTGTCCTGGAGAGACAGCAAGTGAAAGGAGCGCATCCTGTCGATCCCAGGGACATCGCAAAGTCCCTGGTTGATCCAAGAAAGCTCCTACAGTCCAGCAGTGATGGGAAGTGGCCATTAATCTTGAGCCGCTAAGAAGCTGTGCCAGCCTCAGCATGGAAGAACAGAAAGAAGAAGGTATGTCGGTCTGGGTGAGAAATTGTTATTTAAAAAAAAAGACAGAGGAGTATACCAAGTGAAAGATTTATTAAAGAAAGAAATAACACAGGAAAGATAAGGGCAGCGGAGAACGGCGGGGTGCTGTCAACTTTATTTGGACTTTTATTTTTTTTAAAAAAGAAAAGAAATATTTTGTTTGCTTCTTTGCTTTGAATAATTAGACTGGATTGAACTTAAAAATTAAGAAGAAATTGAACTTTTTTTGTTTCTTAGTTTAAAATCTCTGAAGTATTTTGTTCTTTAGACTTTTATTTACTTTCACTGTTTAGAATGCAGAGATACAGTGAAACTAAGATACAAGTGTAAGGAAAGCTAAGCAATACTGCCATCTAGAGGTCATGGGGAATTTTTTTAAAAAGAACAATAGACTTTAAAGATTAAGTTATTTTGACTACAGAAAGTGGAGAAAGATAATGAGTCAGCACTGAAAATATAGCTGGTATACAATTGGAAAGCTGAATAAGATAAAGAAAAAGAAAGAGAAAGAACACTGTGACCTTGGATAATATATATGCTTTGGATTCTGGCTTTCTGGACTGACTGAATGTTACATTGAGATTTTGATTTACTTAGTGACATGGATTTATAAATTATAGCTGGTACCTTCTTTTTTCTTTTTTCTGTTTTGTTCTTTATTCTATTTTTGTTGGAGTGTACGTTGGATTTATTTTCTCTCTTCTTTTTTGGGGGGGCTTATTTTACTTTTTGGCCCAGTTTTTCAATGTGGATTAATTTTGGAATGTTGGTTTTCTTTTTTTCTATTTTTTTTCCTTTTCCATTTTTTTTTCTTTTTTTCTTCACTGATAACTGGACTAATAAGTGGATTATAATTAAAAACAAAATTGGACTAATAGAAAAAGAACTGGCGCAAAAGATTAGAGGAGCTAAACAGAACTATTTTGAAAATGCAAATAAACCAGGTATGGCTAGCATATAAATCGAAGAAACAAAAAGAAACAAAAAGAATACCATAATTAATAGATGAAAATGGCACGCTATGTTATGAAAAAGAAGAGAAGAAAAAAATAGTACAGAGATACTATGAGAAACTATATGATCAAGGGGCAATACTAGAAAACAAAGTACAGCAATATTTACAGACGCAGAATTACCAAGACTACCTGATGAAGTAAAGACCACGTTAGATGAGGAAATAACAATGATGGAACTGACAGAAGCAATAAATAGACAAAATATTGGGGAAGCCCCTGGCCTGGATGGGCTACCAGCTGAATTTTATAAGGCAATACAGGAAGTAATCTCTACTACAAAGTTGGAAGTATTGAATGAGGCTTTGACAAAAAATAAAGTACCTGACTCATGGACAGAGGCAAAAAAGAAGATACTGACCCACAACAAATAAAAAATTATAGACCAATATCCCTGCTAAATGCTGATTATAAAATATTTGATTCAATAATGGCAGAAAGACTAAAAAGATATTTAAACTATTTTATACACTTAGATCAAAATGGATTTCTACCCAAGAGACAAATAAAAAATAATATGAGGATAATATTGAATACTCTGGAATACTATGAAACCCACTCAGAGAAACAAATGGCATTGGTGTTCTTAGATGCACAAAAAGCATTCGATAATGTTTAATTGGCAGTTTATGTTGATGCAACTGGAAGAGATGGGTTTTGGAGACAGGTTCACTAAAGCATTAAAAGCAATATATAACAAGCAAACAGCAAGAGTAATGATAAATGGAGAACTGACAGAAAACTTTAACATTCAAAAAGGAACCAGGCAAGGCTGTCTGCTATCCCCATTATTGTTTGTACTGACTTTGGAAGTTTTGAATAGAAATATTAGGAAAAATGAAGAAATAAAGGTAATGAAAATAAGTATAAATTAGTATAGAGTATAAATTACAAGCTTTCTCAGGTGATTTGGTCTTTATATTGAAAGAACCACCAGAAACAGGCCCTAAGTTAATTAGAAATAGAGGAGTTTGGCAAAGTAGCAGGACTGAAAATAAACAAAGAAAAACCAAAAATCTTGGTGAAAAATATGACAGAAAAACAAAACAAAAAAATTAATGGACAAATTAAATATTCAAGTTACAAAAAAAGTGAAATATTTAGGGTTACAAATGACAGCTAGACGTGGAACACTTAAAGAAGATAATTATGAGAGATTATTACAACAGATTGCGATAGACTTGGAAAAATGGAAAAACTTACAACTATCTTTAATAGGTAGAATAGCGATAATTAAAATGAACATATTGCCAAAAATATTATATTTATTCCAGATGATTCCAATAAGACTGAAAAAAATACTTTGATGACTTAAATAAAATGATGTTGAAATTTATCTGGCAAGGGAAAAAGACAAGAATTAAGATAAAACTATTGCAGGATGCAAGGGTGAGAGGGGTTTTTAGATTACCCAATTGGGAACTATACTATCAGGCAACAATATTGATGTGGATGAAGGAATAGATTGTACTGAAAAATGCTAGATTTTTAACACTAGAAGAGCATAATTTACAATTGGGGTGGCATGAATTTTTATGGTATAAAGGAAGTAAGGTACGTGGACATTTTAGGAGTGCTATATTAGGGGTGCTTTATTAACAGTATGGGGGAAAAAATAAGAAACTATCATTATATGAAAATACCAGTCTGGTTATCAAGAATGTTGTATGTATTTGCAAGTACGAATACCAATTTATATTTATCCCTTGTAACTCTAATTCTTGCTTTGTTTTGAGTTCACCCTTTACATTTAAAATTTCTTCATATCTAATAATGTATTCCTTTTTAAAAAGCATATCCACAGCTTTTTAAAAAGAAACACATTATTAGATATTAAGAAATTTTAAATGTAAAGGGTGAACTCAAAACAAAGCAAGAATTAGAGTTACAAAGCATAAATATAAATTGGTATTCGTACTTGCAAATACATACAAGGTATGAAAAAGACATTAAGATGGCTGGGTTTTATAAGGAATTGACTGAATTGGATAAAATACTAACAGGCACTGAAGAGAAGTTGATCAAAAAAATTGTATGGTTATTTATTAGGAGTGAAATTAGAGGAAGAACAAGTAAAAGAATCAATGATTGCATGGGGGAAAATTTTTCGATATGGAATAGATTTGGATAAATGGCAGATATTGTGATTTAAAAACTATAATTAACTATGTCAACGGCCTATAAAGAGAATCTGTATAATATGTTTTACAGGTGGCATTTACCTCCAATGAGAATTGCTAAGATGTTTAAAGATAAGTCAGCAAAGTACTGGAAATGTCAGAAGTCACCAGGATCATACTACCATATGTGGAGGACATGCACAGAAGCTAAAAAGTATTGGACTAGAATACACATGTGGCTGGAGAAAATGATAAAACAGCGTATAGACTTAAAACCAGAGACATTTTTATTGGGAATTTTGCCTGAGGGTTACAACAAAGAGTTAACGTATTTGATTATCAATGTACTAACAGCAGCTAGGATTGTATTTGCACAAAATTGGAAAAATGAGAAAATTCTGATGGATGAGGAAATAATTAAGAAAATAATGGAATGTGCAGAAATGAGTAGATTGACAATGGCAATTAGAGAACAAGAAGAAAAAGATTATTACAAAATTTGGAATTTATTTTATGAATGGCTGGACAGAAGAGTAAGAAATTAAAATATGTAAGTACAGTATAATATATCATTACTGATAAACGAATGAGTTAGAGTAAGGAAATGAATGTGAAATATATCATTGAAAGTTAATAATTATAATGTTAAGGATAATATAATAAGTGATACATGTGATAAAAAAATACTGATTAGAATGATGATAAACATGTATAAGTAAAATATGTATAATATTATGTGCACAAAGATATATGTACCCAACTGACACACTGTTGAACAGAAAGAAGGTTTTATTTGTTTGTTTTTGTTGCTGTTATAAAGATAAAAAACTTTTTTTAAAAAAGAAAATTTAAAAAAAGAACAATTCTCTTTATGAAGAGTGATTGCAGGAACTGGGTAAGTGTAGTCTGGTGAAAAGAAGGACGAGTGGTGACATGATAACAGTATTCCAATATTTGAGGGCTACCACAAAGAAGAGGGAGTCAACCTATCTATCTACTAGAAGGCAGGACAAGAAGCAATGGATGGAAACTAATCAAGGAGACAAGCAACTTAGAACTGGGGAGAAATTTCCTGACAGTGAGAACAAATAATCAGTGGAATGGCTTGCCTTCAGAGTTGTGTGTGCTCCATCACTGAATGTGATGAAAGAAGAGATTGGAAGCCACTTGTCCAGAATGGTATAGGGCAGTGGTGGTGTTGAGGTAATTTCCCCTTAGGAGAATGAGCGCTTACAGGGAGACGTATTTGAGAGAAGTGTTTGAATAATACACACACAGCACACAGATACACTGTACAGTAAATGTAGGGTTTTACTTTCAATAAAGGTTTAAGCAAAGTTCAAAATAGGCAGTCCAAAGTAATTCACAGGTTAAATCAGTCAGTTTTCAATCCAGGGATAATCCAATAACAAAGTCCAGTATCAAAAACAGTTCAGTATCAGACTTACATCAAATCCATGAATATCAGTCAATTAGGAAAAATACTCTCCAACAGAAGAGCAATACTCTCCAACAGAAGGAAAACAGAGAGACTCACTCACACTCTCTTCTGAGACTAAGGCTAAAATAACCCAGGTTTCTGGCTCCATCTTATGGCCGTTTGAGAAACCACACCCAATTACACTTTTATGATTCTCTTAAAGAGACAGTATTAAAATGTCTGTCCTGGTTTATATATTGTCCAACCCAAATAGCTGTTAGGTGACTTATATTCCTAACAGGTGGGATTCAATTTTTTTTACTACCAGTTGCGTGGGTGTGGCTTGGTGGACGTGGCTTGGTGAGCATTGTGTGGCTTGGTGGGCGTGGCAGGGAAGGATACTATAAAATCTCCATTCCCACCCCACTCCAGGGGAAGGATACTGTAAAATTTCCATTCCCTCCCCATCCCACTAACCTGCTTTCCAGCTCTGTTCTCCTGTGCAGGGCAACAAAAGAAGACCCAACCAATCAGCTGGGACTCAAGAGGCAGAGAATAGGTGGGGAGGCAGTCAGAGGTGGTATTTGCCGGTTCTCCAAACTACTCAAAATTTCTGCTACTGGTTCTCTAGAACTGGGCAGAACCTGCTGAATGCCACCTCTGGTATAAGGACTTCTGCTTGTTCAGGGGAGCTCCAGGTCCCTTCCAATTCTGTTATTCTGTTAATCTCAAAACAGCCAAACAGATGGATTTCAAAATACTCTAACAGGACAGTTCTTGGACTGGAGACTACCAGAAAATCCTTATATTTGTATTGCCACTGAGGGCAAACCCAGGCAGTTTGTTTCCCTAAAAGTGGTAGAGAAGCATATTCCAGTATCCCACCAAAAAAAGTTTGACTAATTAAATTACCTTTCTTGTTTGTGATTTCCCTAAACCAGGGTATTTCCAGCTGGAGAGTTCCTAGCCCTCTGCAGCCAAAGGACTCTGGGATTTTTTTCACCTTTTCTTCATTTCTTGTGATTAAAAAAGGAAAGATACAAGTGGTGGTTGGAAAACATGAGAAGGTTGTAATGGGATGACAACTGATTTACAGTGTATGGGAATGTTGTTCAATAAAAGTCTTATTTGGGAGCATCCTCAGAGATTAATGTGTCTGTATCACTCCAATTTGACAATACAGTAGTGTGCTATATTAGCATACTCCAAACCCTCGCAACTGATTGATCCGGATGGACAGCGACCTGGTTGGTCGAAACCCCGGCCGTGATTGGAGCGCTAGGAATCTACTGCGATTGGCTGTGCCGATCGCGGGAGATTCAAAGCACTGCCATTGGCCACCGAGCCGCAAGCCAGCCCTATATGAAGGGCTGCCGCGGCTTGTATTCTTTAGACTGTTGTTATTCTAAATAAAGAGCTGAACTCACTAGAATGGTCTCGCGTCTCATTCGAACCGATCCACCTCAGATCTAACACTGGCGACGAAGGTGGGATCGTGAGACAGGGAGACCATCCAGCACGTGGCGAGACGGCGCGCAGCAACAGGCAGCATGGCCGGCATCAACTCACCACCCGCATCCTTCAACCCTGCTACCGAGGACTGGTAATCCTATACTGATAGGTTCCAAATGTTCCTCGAGAGTAGCAACCTCAAGGATGCCAACGGCCACAAGAAACGAGCCATGTTTCTCACACACTGCGGGCCCGCAGTGTTTAAGATGGCCAAGGCATTGGCCAAGCCAGAGGACGTCAAAACCATGGAATGGGGCGACCTCGAGCCCTTGCTGCGAAACCACTATGCCCCCGTCATGCCCATCCTCATCCGGCAGCACGACTTCTACAGGCGGGATCAACGTGAGGGCGAGGGGCTTGGCGACTTCATGGCGGTGCTACGAGACTTGGGCGGCCTGTGCAAGTTCGCTGACCTAGACGAGGCCCTGCGAGACCGCGTCGTCCTGGGGCTCCGAGACCCCGTTCTCCAGAGCCGCATCATGGCGAAGGGCGACATCTCCCTCGCCGATGCCCTCACCGAAGCAACCGTGGCTGAGGCAGCCAGGAAATCAGCGGCTCAGATGCGACAATCGAGCATCACGCCACGACCAGCGACCAGCGAGACGATCCCGAACCCAGAGAAGCGACCCGAGGCCGACCATCGAGACACAACCACACACCACGGCGACGGCGACTCATTCTCGGAAACAGAGGACGAGGAGGAAGAGATCCACCGCCTGCAAGCAGCACGAGGGCGACGGGAACCCCGAGGTCGTAAGTCGAGGTTCCAGTGCGCCGGCTGTGGAGGCGATCACCCCCGCTCGGACTGCCGTTTCCTCGATGCCATCTGCCGGCAGTGCGAGAAACGGGGGCACATCGCCAAGGTGTGCCAGAATAAAAGACACTACAGCCCGCGACGACGAGATGGCAGCCCCCGACGGCGAGAAAACACCCCCACCAGGCACCCAGATCGCCAGGCGGAGAGCCGCTGGAGCCAAGAGGGTCGGAACAGGCGGCTTAACGAGGTGAGACAAAGGGAGGAAACACACCAGACCGTTGCCACAACCGACGCCAGAAAGGTATACGTGACGGTGAGCATAGAAGACCAGCCATGCGACGTGGAGGTGGACTCCGGGTCCTTCCTCTCCATGGTCTCATGGCGCACCATCAAGCGCCTGGCACCCTCCATCCGCCGCCACAAATTAGAAGACCAAACACTAACCCTCAAAGACTACCAGGGAAACCGCATCCCTGTAGTCGGCAGAGGCCACTTTAAAGTCACCTTCAAGGACCACACCGAAGTGCTATCCCTGACGATCGTTGACCGGGATCGGCCGAGCCTTTTAGGACTACAGTGGTTCGCACCCCTAGGCATCGAAGTAACCGGCATCCACCGCATCGAAGAGGTGGACTGGGAAGCGGCACTCGTGGAGGACTTCCGGGAAGTCTTCGACGACAGCCTAGGCAAATACCGGGGGTCCCCTATCTCCTTCAATATAGACCCGAGCATCGCACCAATCCGCCTTAAGCCCAGATGAGTGCCATTTGCACTCAAGCCCAAGATCGATGAGCAGCTAGATAAGCTCATCGCGCAAGGGGTACTGGATCATGCCAGGTGGGGGACCCCCATAGTCACCCCCATCAAGCCAGATGGGTCTGTAAGAATCTGTGGGGACTATAAGGCCACCCTAAACCACGCGCTCCAACAAAGCGCATACCCCGTCCCAGTAGTACAGCACCTTCTGCACTCACTGGGGGGAGGCCGGATTTTCGCAAAGCTCGACCTGGCGCAAGCCTACCAGCAACTGCCGGTCGACGCCACAACCGCCGAAGCCCAGACCGCCGAAGCCCACACCAAGGGGCACATGTACCTTATCACAGTAGATGCTTACTCCAACTGGCTGGAAGTAAGCACCATGAAATCAACCACAACGGAGGTGGTAATAAAGAAACTGGGCAAACTCTTTGCCACACACGGCCTGCCAGATATAATAGTGTCGGACAACAGGCCCCAGTTCACCGCACTAGCATTTGAACAATTTCTGGCAGGCCAGGGCATACGCCATGTGTTAACCACGCCAGCAAACCCGGCGGCGAACGGACGGGCAGAACGCATGGTCCAATACACAAAAAAAAGCCATCCAGAAAATAGAAGCAACCAACATACAAGACAAAATCAATAAAATGCTCCTCATCCAACATATTACACCTAGCGCAACCACAAATAGAAGCCCGGCAGAACTAATGATGGGCAGAAAACTACGGTCAATGCTAGATAGAATGCACCCCACATACACCCCTGACAAACCCCCGGGCTCCTCCAGCAAACACAGAAAATTCAACATAGGGGACGCCGTATACGCGAAAAACCTGTCAGGGGAACCACTCTGGATACCAGCAACGATCACCCAAATAACCGGCCCCTTATCATACTGATTAGAAACAAGCGACGGGAAAAACTGGAAACGGCACATTAACCAACTAAGGTCTAGAATAGCCAACAACCATACACCCGAGCAAGAAATTAGAAGGGGGGGAAACGGCAAGCGTTAAAGAAGGAGGGACCCCCCCAGCGCAAGCTGAACACCCCCCACCCGGAACAAATAAACCTCAAATAAACCGGTCGTACTCACCAGTAAACGCAGGACCAACAGAACAGGCAACCCCAAATCGTCACCGGGAAGGAGCAGCCAGGCCAGTTCAACCAGCCCGGAAAGATCCGGCGGGAACAACGGAAACGGCAGCTCAACCAGCCGGGGTAGACCGGGAGGGAGCTACCAAGAAAGGCCCAGCCCAACCTTCCAGGCGGTTCCATCCCTGGGAACCGGAGCGACAGAGAAGCCCTCCGAACCGGTCGACAACCACACAGGAACTGAACCGCGCAGGTCAACTAGATGGGTATAAAGCCCCGCCTACCTGCGCGACTACGTCACGACGCACCGACAGACGAAACCAAGAGGGGAGGGGTGTGCTATATTAGCATACTCCAAACCCTTGCAACTGATTGGTCCAGACGGACAGCGACCTGATTGGTCGAAACCCCGGCCGTGATTGGAGCGCTAGGAATCTACCGCGATTGGCTGTGCCAATCGCAGGAGATTCAAAGCGCTGCCATTGGCCGCCGAGCCGCAAGCCAGCCCTATATGAAGGGCTGCCGCGGCTTGTATTCTTTAGACTGTTCTTATTCCAAATAAAGAGCTGAACTCACTAGAATGGTCTCGCGTCTCATTCGAACCGATCCAGCTCAGATCTAACAAGTAGTAGCTTGCCTGCCATTTTCCACCCCAGGGGACTGACAGTAAATAGGCTAGTTTTTAGCCCATTTGCAATGCAATCTCTTCCTTGCAGTCTATGAGTAGCCAGGAAAAGGAAGGGACATCATTTGACCGGCTTAACATTGTAAAGTTAGGAAACATTGTAAAGTTAGGCAATATGTTCATAGATCACTACTGTTTAGGAAAGTACATTTCAACTCTCTTTCCTTTATAAAGGTAAACAAGCCTGCTAGGTGACTTCATAGCAGACATGCAACTGGGCAATACCCTGCCATTACAAATGCACTTACCAAGAGAGAGACTGATTATAGTGAGAAGAGACGTCAGTGACATAACCTCCCTCCTCCACCCCAGATCTTTCCTGTTCCAAAGCACCTTTATCAGAAAAACAATTGGCACCTTCCTGCTGGTTTTGCTCAGGCCATAAAAAAGAATTTCCATGATTCAAGGCACGAGGAAAGGGCCAATCTATAGTCACCCCACATTACTGCAAGTATTTGGTTTTAATAAAAGATATTTAGAGGCAATCTTATCTATCCTAAGAAAGAAAGGGAGGCAATGAAATAAAGAGGCATGTATTTTCACAGTGAAAATCAGTATCCATCTGGAGAAGCTGACAACCAACCTTTAGTTTGAGGAGAATGTCCACTGAATTAAAGGCAATCAACACCACATGACAACTGAACATCTCTCATTGGGGAAAATAATCTGTTGAGATCATCACTTTGTTGACCTTTCTTTGGAGCCCTGCTGAAGGTTAATTCCTAAAAGTGCTACTGTTGCCCAAACATAATTACTAATTAAAGTCATCTCACAAATTCCTTCAAAAGGCTAATATTAGCTTTTTCTTCTCAGGGAACAGGCAGATAGGCACATTCCTGCCTTCATCCCAGGAATATAACAGGGATTGTATTCCCATTTCCAGTGTAAAGACACCTTTGCCAGTAGGTAAATAGAAATTATAACAAAGCATCTCACTCTATGGTGGTTTCAAAGGGAGAACAGAGGCATAATTTTCTCCTACTAAAAACAAGAGAACCTAAAGGGCCTATAGCAATTATGGCTAGTGCTTTTCTAATGGGCTCCCACATCATCATGCTGCCCAACAAAACCTGTTTTACAAAGCATTAGGATTTTTTTTAAAAAACAACAACCAATGGTTACAAAAGATGTAATTCCAGCAGTGTAAGATTTTCAGGTTGCATTACCTACCTACTGCTCTAAAAACACACGCACACAAACTCACTCTAATTATATAGAGAGTGACTGAGCTGGAAGAAAAATATAAGTATGAGTCTTTCTTTCCAATATTTTTTCCTTTTTCCTTTCCTCATACCATTATGTTTTTTATAATTGTTATTTCATTTTTTGCATATCTTCTCGAAGATTCAAACATTTCTCATTTATTGTCTACTAACAGAATAAAAAGGAAAATATAAAAAAATATAACTTTTTCTAAACCTATTGCTAGTTTATTTCTAATTATTTTTGAGAACTTTCCCACAAAGATATTACTTAATATCTATCCCCCTTGCCCCAATATCAAGATGGGCAGCTTACCATTTCTTGAGGAACAGTCCTACAACAAAGCATCCATCTAGAAATGGAGCCAGCTCTCCTCTGTGTCACATGGTGGAGAAGCCCAATGTGGACTTGTGACCTACAGGACTCCAAGTGCCCATCTCTGCCCTGATTACAAATGCTTAGTATTGGAATTTTAAAACAAATATTTGAAGGGTTGACTCTGGCTGTTCAAGAGCAAAACATTTGAACTAATGCAGTCAAGGCCAGAACTGAAAAATAATCAAATGTTTCAAAGTGCAGATTATACAAAAAAGCAGAAGAAAACAGTAGATTAAATACTCAGCTTGTGCAAGAAGATTGTACAAACTGATTATAAACAATGACATGATACAGTTTCCAAAATTATTCACTGAAACATCTGCAAGATTTATCATGTCCCAGTAATGAAAACTGGTGAAAAAGTAGCTGAAAATGAGCAGGTAAAAATATTGTGGGATAACACACTAGATTTAACTGTGGTTAAAAATAGATAAGTGTGAATAATTGATGTGGTAAAATAAAAGGCAAAGAATTGGAGAAGATCACAAAGTATGAAGATCTGAAAACTGAAGTTGAAAAATTATGGTACAAACTAGCCATGGTGGTCCCAGTAGTTATCAGTACACTAGATATCCCAAAAGATGCTTTTTCAAAAGACAACTGGACTTTGTTTTTCCTTAAAAGACATTTCATTTTCCAAGAAGCTTCTTCAGTTCTGAGGAAACTTCTTGAATAAGAAGTGAAACGTCTTCAAGGAAAAACAAAGAAAGTCCAGTTGCATTTTGAAAAAGAACCTTTGGGATAACCATGACCTAGATGACTGAGAATCTACATAGACAGTACATTAGATGCCATACCAACAAATCTCAGACAGCACTTAGAAAATCTGTGCACTAATAAAATTTCTATTACTCAATTTCAAAAGGCATACTGCTTAGATCTGCATATATACTACAAAGATATATTATGACATTTTTGGTTCTTGGGAAGAACTTGATGCATATGAACCTGATTGGGCTATATTTTCTAACTTAAAGTTCTAATTCTGAGAGGAATACCTCAGAAAAAGAATACCCATGTCTGAAATATTCCTGCCTTCTCTGGTATCCAACTCTAGCTAAATGCCCTACCATTGACATGATTTCAGAGCACTACAGTAGAAATAGCAACAGGTATGTATTGCCTTGATTTTATAGTATCATCAAGTCACAGGAGCTAAAGCAGAATGAGAGGAGCACAAGGTGAATGAGATGGTAATATGTGGACAGAAAAGATGGAGACAGATGCAGGATTAGAGTCTTGAACATGTGCTTTCTGCAATTGTCACTGTGTGATATTTTGTTCATGGCCATTTGTGATGTGTGCATATAAAATTAATGAGTACATTCTTCAGCAGGGCTAGAAAAAAAGAATAAGTACATTCTTTTGTGATACAGCAACCATAAGGCATGAGGACATTTCACGCCATGACCAAAACACCAGCAAGAAGGCTATTTAAATTGAGGAAATGTAATGGCAGAACAGATCCTATTGTTCCAACCTAAATTAGCCTTCATTTTCACAGATATTTCAGTTCACAGTTAGCACACTCCTACAAATAAGCAAGATAATGAAAGGTAGTCCAAAATAGTGGACAATAGTAGTGGACAATTACAATTAAATAGTGTTTTATAGTACCAGTTAACAATATGTCCTCTATGTTACAAATTATGATCACATGACTTTTATACAGATGTTGTATCACTGCTGCTATTATATATACAACAAAAAGGATTTAAGAGTTGTTTACTAAGTTTGCCTATGAAATTAATCACTAGGCAGCTCTGAGTTCAGGCAGTGGGAAATTAGGGTCAGAGCAGGTTGGGCAACAACTCATTGGGAGGGGGAAACTGAGTACCTCTGTCTTTGCAGAAATTTTGTGAATCTTGAAAATTCTGCGTGCTTATTGCTTTAGGGTGAGCCACAGTCAATCCATTGAGCTGCCTTGGAATTGTTTCTGATGAGTGCAGAATCCTCAAATTGGAACCTCAGGTCCTGCTGCTAATAAAGGGGAAACTTCTGAGTAAGACATTGATAGTACCTAAGAGAGGTGAGAGAGAGAGAAAAAAAGCAGAGATATCACTCCATCCTTGATTGTTGCATTCTCTGTATGGCTACAACTCTGAATACATTTGATGAATGATGTTTGCAGGTTTTTGAACAGGATTGCTATTGTTTTGTATCCTTCTGATATGGGTTTATACTTTATCTATCTCTTCAGATTATCTTTGTGCTTGAGGGGATGATGCTAAATACATCAGCAAATCTTTGCAGAACAGTTACATAGAATGCTCTGGGCAATCATGCATGCATTTCTGTTGCCCATTTTGTGTAACCGTGCCCTATTGATCTGAGGAAGGGGGCAACTCTCCCCACATAGCACTAGTGCCAGCAATCACACATATCTTGTGTCAAAAACGTGGGAGAAAAGTACCCGAAAATGTTGTTGTAAATTCAGAAGGTCGGGCTCATAGAGACGAGAGACTCAGATTAAGTGAACAACAGCTCTTTATTTAACAAGCTAGATCTGAGCAACAACAGTGCTCGCGGTGGCTCTTCTTATAGAGCTCGCCGCGGCTAGGCGGCCAATGACATCGCTTTGAGTTTCCTGTGATTGGTTTCATCCAATCGCGGTAGACTCCTAGCGAGCCAATCACAGCCGTCCTGACTGTCCAATCACGTAGCGGTCTCAGTGGACCAATAGGAATGCAGGGTTTCAAGCCTGCTAATATGGAACAGTTGTTCTTCTCTTTCTTAGTAGAGTGGGCTTCTCCCAATCTAAGGGCAACCCTAGCTCTCGCAACATGACAATAACCTTGCCCTTTCCTTTTGGCTGGCCACAAATAGTACTGATTGGGGGGATTAAAAGTGAAAGAATCCAGGTTGGTTTTCAGCATTCCAGAATGGCACTGGGAGACAATTTGATGTAGTGGTTAAGCTACCAGGGTAGAAACCAGGGGAGTGTGAGCCTGTCAGGCAACAGAACTTTTCCCATTCAATCAACAAGAATGAACTTCTGAAAACCAAACGTATCAAAAGGAATCCTTTATTGAGATGAGACAATTCATATAGGGATAAAAAGCTGCATCTAACGTGCCTCGGGCATGCAGGGATAGATAAGGGAGTTTAAGACCCCTCCCCTTCTCTTGATGTGTATTTAGTAAAACAAAGAGCCAACATATTTATTCCACACCCCCTTCTGAGAACGATCTTTTTTGAGGTTCCCAGGAGACATCTCCCAGCAGGAATTTTTATGGTCTCTTCATCTTGTGGCTGTCTCTTTCAGAGGTGACAGGTTTCCAGGCATCTGGTTTCTGTCCCTCCATAGTATATCATAGGTTATCCAAATTCAATATAAGATTTAATATATCCATGTTACATCCTGAGCCAAGGAAGAGCCAATCCTGTCTTGGGAATGAAGCCAGCTGGGTGACTTTGAGCCAGTCACACTTCCTCAGCCCTGGGAAGAAGACAAGAACAAATCACTTCCAAAAATGTTGCCAAGAAAAGTGCAGGAACTATACCAGATAGTTGCCAGGAGTCAATGCTGACTCAAAGGCACCATTAAAAAATATATTAGCCAGAGCTGAGGTAAATGCAGAGCTGAAATAATTGCAAAGCTGACTTCAAAACATTTGGAGAAATTGGGGAGTAGAAACAAAGGCACGTGTAAGAGGCCCTAAGCCTTCTTAAAGTGGGGGCATTGGTCTGCAAAAACTGACTGGACTGGCTGAATATCCCTACTTCCTTAGGAAAAACATATCTACTACCAGATGCCTTTTTTGCAGCATGTAGCTTTATCTGGACAGTGACATGAAGAAAAAATGTTTTATTATGATAATGTTTGCTTGTCTTTCATCATAAGTGAGCTACTGATTCTTCCATTCTTCTTCTCTTTTTAAATTAAAAAATATTCCATTCTGGGTTATTTATATATTATACGGCTTTGTTCATGTGCAGATTAATGCCATTATATGGTATCTGCAGGCTGCATTCAGCGTAAAATTCTTAGAAAGAAAAATGGCTGAAGCAAAGAAGTATGGATGAGAAACATTTTTCTCTTTTTCCTTCCCTTCCCCACCTCCCATATAGATGTTTTTACTGCACAGAGCTCCCTGGGCTGTGAGACAGCTGGCTGATTAATCAAGTAAGACAGTGGGGGTTTTTATATAAAAATCAATTAAGAAAATAGACAGGACAAGACTTGATAGAAGAAGCCTCCCTTGAGGTGGCAGAGGTCTAGTGTGGCTGACAGAACAGGCACATGTTCCATGAAAGAGAAAATTCAGTTTTCCTAAAGAAACAAGCAAACAAAAGAAGGGCAACTAGAATGTTTTGATATTATGGTGTTCAGTAACAACTGGGTGAGCAATTACTAAAAGAGAATAATCTGCTAAAACAGAACTATGTCCTCTTGGAATTCAATTAGTGAAATTTCTTTTTCTGCTTCTTCCTCCCCTCTGAAAAATTATGTGTAAAATGATTCAGCTTTCTCAATTGAGTCAATTCTATATCTCTGTTCTTGCCATGTGAACATTAAACCTTCTGGAATCAGCCATCTATAATTCACCTCTTTTTTAAGTAACAATTTGGTCAAGAATCGGTATTCTCTTCTCATCTCTCTCACTCTTCTGGGTACTTGTTTCAAGACCGCAATCTCCTTATCTTTGTATTTCAATGTTTTCTCTCTTGCCACTTGCAATATTTGCATTTTAATGGCTTTCTTTGTAAATCTGATATGAACTTCTCTTGGTAAGCTATTTCTCATCGCATATCTTGTGAAGACTCGGTAAACCTCATCTATTCCATCCATCATCTTCTCTTCAGTTATTTCCAAGGCGTCAGCCAATATTTCTATCATTATCTCAGCTAGATTTTGTCCTTTTTCTTCCTCTATGTTTTGGAATCTAAGATAAAATTCTGATCTGTCCATCTCCCATCTCAGCATACCACTTTTATCTTGTTCAACCACAATTAATCTATTATCAATGTCTCCAATCTTCTTGTCTCTTTGTTTATCTTCTTCTTCAATTTTTTGGAGTCTCTTATCATACTTCATCATCATTTGTTGGATGTTCTCCACTTTTTCATCGGTTTTCCCTGTTCTTTGTTCAATGTTCTCTGTTCTTTGTTCAATGCTCTCTATTCTCTTTTCAATATTCTCTTATCTTGTTTGAATATTTTGAATTCCTTGCATAATCATCTGCAGGGTCACTTTTTCTTGTTCTTTTTCTTGCCTTAATATTGTCTGTATTGAACGTTGTCCTCCAGATGGTGGAGAGGAAGAAGTGGAAGTTGAAGAACCAGGAGCTGTTAATTTCCTACCCATTTTGAGGAGTTCAAAATCTTCAGGTTCTTCTAGACCTTGATCCAGTTAAAAATAACCAATTGCAGTTCCAAATAAAAATAGTAGGAAAAAAGAAGCCAAATAGTAATAATAATGGAAAAAGAAGAAAAAAATTCTTCAGGTTCTTGTATACCTTAATCCAATCGGTTGGTTAGATGACAATAAAAATTCAAAAATAAAGGAAAAGACCATAAACACACAAAAAAGAAAAAATTGTAAAATCCTAAAAAAGGCGAAAAAATGAAGAAAAAGGCTAAAAAAAAGAAAGGAAAAATTCTTCAGGTTCTTCAACACCTTAATCCAATTAAGAGGTCTCAAATATAAAAGGATGCATAAAAATAAACAAAAAAAACCCCAATATGGAAGGTAGATGGAAAGAAAAACAATCCAGGAAGGGAGAGAGAAGAAAAAGGCTACTCCCTTAAAAAGAAAAGGAAGGGAAACATTGATACTAAAACTTTTCCTTTAAAATAAAAAGCAGAGGTAGAAATTTAACTTCCAAAGACAAGGGAAAAAAACAAAAAACAAAGACAAGTTCCAGAGAGCCAAAAATCCAAATGGCTATTACAAAAAAAAGTAAACTGATGAGGAGGGGCAGCACAGCTTAAAAAGAATAAAAAGAGCACACTGCACACAGAACTATGTGTATTTGTATGTGTGAAAGAGGAAGTTTATTTATTATACATTTTTGTCACCCAAACAGCATGCAAATGTAGACAGCTAATAGTTAATAAAATAATCCCAATAAACAGTAAACATGTACATTTAAAAAAACCCCAAAACATGCCAGAAACAGGCTTAGCAATAGCCAGGTCCAAAACTCAGGGGAAAAGCCTTATGAAATGCTGGCAAGGCCAGGGCCATCCAAATCTCAGGGGTGGGAGGGGGCTTTTTCTTAAGGCAGACACCTCCACAGATAAGGCACACCTCCTGGGTCTCATTAGATGATCTTAATTGATGGAGGGGATCTGGAGTACATCCACCCTGACAGACACACTGGAATTCTGCCAAGCCTAATGCTAAATATTCTAGCCCTATTCTAGGAAGGAATGTATAGCTGATCACAAGCAACTTGAACTGCAACCTGAAGTCCAATCTTTTTTTAATAGCAATAGCATTTAGACTTATATACTGCTTCACATTGCTTTACCCCCCCCCCCTCTAAGCAGTTTAGAGTTAGCATATTGCCCACAACAATCTGGGTCCTCATTTTACCCACCTCAGAAGAATGGAAGGCTGAGTCAACCAATAAAATACATATCTGAAGATTCTGAGAGCAGTGTCTTCTTTGGCTTCCATTTCTTGAAAAATCAAACAATGAATCTTCTGGAATAAAATAAAAACTACTTTGGAAATCTCACTGAGTTTCCAAAGTAATACCAGACCAGGCTGGATGGAGGAATTGCTGTTGAAGAAAATTTTCAAAAGGGGTATTGGGATCACTGAACCATTTTGCATTCTGACTCCAGTTTCCTGTCTCATGCTAGTCTGAAACAACAGTCCCAACTTGATCAATAGGGTGGGAATTATTAAATAGGTATCCAAAGTCTCTTCGATTATGCACCAGGATTGCTACTGACCTACCCAATTCTCTCTAACATTGAAGTTTCAAAATCTGAGGGATTAAGGGCTGAGGTTTTGGGGAGAAGGCTCATTTGGGTTAAATTATACCTTTCAAGGCTGGAAATTCCTTTCTGCAGTGAAGGGGGAATACAATACTATTTCATGACTTCGATTCTGGAACAATCCTGCCAAGTTCTATAGATTGCAGTCTAGTAACTGATTGTTATATTTATGTCTCTCTCTGCTTCTCCTAATTGGTTCCAAGCATACACCATTTTATTTTTCTGTCAATTAACATCTTTCATATTCCATGGAGCATCATATCTGTCAGCTGAGAAGATGAAATTATATTTCTTCTACATATTCACTAAGATAATTTAGGGGACTTTTGGGACCCTGTTTTGGGGGTTTCACTGAGATAGAAGCATAAGATAAACTGGATCATCCAAGCTGCACTGCAGCACCATGAGATGCCATGAAGTGGAGGTTGCAACAATTTTTTCCCTGATCCTCTGCAGAGCATTTCAGGGATTTACACAAAAAGGAAGGCAAGGATGGATGATAATAAAACTTGTCTCTATCTAGGGAAAGCCCTCAAAATCCTCTACAGTAGATATCTGTCCATCTGCTCATGTGAACACACAGAGAGGAGAGGGAGAGAAAGAAAAAAACCAAATGATATTAAAGATGATCCAATACAACCTATAGTTTGACATCCTGTTTATTATTAGACTGTTACTTCATAGCTCTCAGTACTGTATGATAAGTGAAAAAATGCTTCATGATAACTATCAAATATTGTCAAAAATCAATGATCAGATAATCAAGTAGCACTAACATCAAATATAATGGAGTGCTGAAAAAAAGATATCAAGTGTCAAATCCCGGAAGGTTCTACATTTTAAAAGATTGCAAAATAGATTTCTAGGGCAATAAAACCCTCTTAGCTGTATTGAATGATGGGATCAGGCTGAGCACTTTGGTAATGATTTGGATTTGGTGACCAACTTTTCAGATCCTAAAATGGCTATTATTTACTGCAAGAACAATACTCCATATTTCAGTACACATCAGATAGTACATGTTCAAAAGCTTAGGTCATATTACTTGGATAGGAGATTCAGGTGTAAGCTAAAATGGTAGGTTAAAAATATTTCTTAAAGAAAAGGATCTTGTGGGATGTGTTATGAATACTTTGTGAATGAATCCCAAATAATAGTGCCTCAGTAAGCAAAACCTGTGAATGGGGCCAGAGCCAGAGTCTTAGAGCAAGCAGAGTGTCATGGCTAGAATATTGCTGTTACTAGTGGCCCCAAGGTTCAACTCTTGACACTCCATCAATAATCCACCATTGTCTCTTAACCTATCTTGCACAGCTGAATCAATTGAGTAAAACATAATGAATGTAATAAATAGAATAATCATCCTAAGGACCCAAAACATAATGAAGCAGCATCTGCAGAAAATCGCCATGATGACAAAATTAGGACATACATGCAAAACATCATCATCAGGTACATGCATTCTGATACCCAATGCATGTGTCAGATCCATGTATCTGCCATTCTTCAATGTAAGAAGAAGGGGAGGGAGTTGGTACAAGTAATCCTTTTTGATGTAACCTGAATATGTTAAGCCTTGTATTGAATCTGTATAACTTGCACATGATATATGACTAGAGCCAGATGCCTGGAACCTTGTCACCTCTTGGAGAGATAGCAAGAGGAGAAGAAATCATAAAAATTCCAGCTCTGAAAGGAACTGCCTGAGAAACTTTTAACAAGTGTCTTGTTTAGCAGCAGAAATTTAGGGCTCAGTTGTGATTTGTAAGTCAAGGACTATCTGTATTGGAATATTTCTCACTACATAGTTTCAGACTGTAAAATTTGAGAGAAACCCCTTCAGGCCTACTGATTTGGTCAGTAGAATCCACAGCAACCCTCTCTGTGGACAACAGGGAAGGCAGCAGCAGAACTCTGATGGCCAAAGAAGTTCAGTGGGACTAAAAGTTTTGTTAGACTTCTGCATTCCCTGCATGTCAGGGAATGTATGTGTCTGTCATTCGGAGACCGTTACATAGCTATTACATTTATATTTCTGCAAATGCTAACTTTCTGGCTAGGGAGCACTCAAACAAAGAAGCACCAAAAACATAGAAGATGGCAGGAAACTGATGAACTTGTTTTGCAGTTGCTTCCATGTTTCTTTGAATCTGTCTGAGTCTTCCTCCAAAGTTCTTTCAATTTCCCTCCATGAATTGGTTGTAACCTTCTCGTTTTTGTACATCATACAAATGTTTATATCTCCTCACTTCATCTCCTCTAGTACTCCATTTTGTCCCTTGAATATACCTTGCCTTTGACCCAAATTCCAACAAGAATGCAGGAAATCTCCATACAACATGTAGTTGAGATTTGGGTGGTGTGCATGTTGGTCCATTTACGATTATCTTCAAACTACGCTTACCCATCAAAACTTTTGAAGTCTGTGTATGCATTGACACCTCTTTATGGTTGCAGACAAGTCTAAATCAAACATTAACCTATGTCATCTGTGGAATGAGTTGAGGCAGGACATTTCCTTGGAAGCCACCAATGCCAAGCTTAGCACTTTGAGTAACTAGTGGTAGTAATATAGCTTTAGTTCCAAAAAGAAGAATATTTGTAGCTCAGGGTTGAACTGAGGGGTCCTTGGTGCTCTCTGAGCTTGGATGTTTTCTTGCAGATGTTTCATTACCTAAACTAGGCAACATCATAGGTGCTAGTAAATTGTGGGATTTGCTTTTAGTTTATATTCTAGTGGCCAAGGACCCCTCATGATCCTGTTTGCCCAGGCTGGAACCAGTGACTCTTGTCAGCAATAGCACTTAAACTTATATACCACTTTATAGTGCTTTACAGTCCTCTCTAAGGGGTTTACAGAGTCAGTATATTGCCCCCAACAATTTGGGTCCTCATTTTACCCACCTCTGAAGGATGGAAGGCTGAGTCAACCTTGAGCCTGGTAGGATTTGATCTGCCAAATTGCAGGCAACTGGCTGCAGTAAAGGTAGCTTGCAGTACTGTACTCTAACCACTGTACCACCAAGGCTCTAATGTCTTGCACCTTCTTATACTGTGTTGAACTTGACAAGTGGTCAGGCTGAGTAGGTCTGCTCTTAGGGGCAACCCTATAATCAGCTGTGACCAACAGAAGCTAGTTGTCCTTCCAGGAGTGGGGCTTTGGCAGCAGCTCTTCCTCCAATCAGTTTGTCTGCTGATGTGGGGAAGTGTTCTGATTTCATCATCCTCAGGCAGTTGATTAGAAGTGATGGTGGGTTCTCACATCTCAAGCCTTCATTCGCATTAGATTTGGGTACAACAGAAATAGACTCATTAACCATTCCAGTTTCAAAATAAGATTGTTGCTCATGGATCTTCCATCAGCTCTTTGTTGCAGACACTTTTGTTATATACACCTCTGTGTACTTACATTCCTCCTCATATCTGTCAGTAGTAACCTATTTTTGCAACATATTTCCTTTATCTCAGTAAAACTTTAAAAATTAAGCTGAAGAAGGAAATGGAAAAGAAGAAGATGGCACGAAGCCCCGCATTCATGGTAGAAACTGTTACATGTGCCTTGGTTTATGATCACTTCTTACCATAACTAAAGACCAAATAGGTTTCCTTGCAAACGAGTCAGATTTCTTTCTCCTCTCGGGGGTGATGAGCGGATTTTACCGCTAAAGGGTGCACTCTGTTTTCGTGTTTGTTCGCACGCGTGCTTGCTTATGGGTGTGAACAGGGTGCGGGTCTGAGCGTTTGGCAGCCAGCTACTTGCTGGGGAATCTTCCCTTCATGAGATACTGTTAGGTTTGTCTTCCTGACCGAGAAATGAGTTGCTTTAAGGACAAATATAATACAGTAAAAGTAATGCATTAATAATTTAGAGCCTCAAGAAAAAACCCAGGCTTGTTTAGAATATTTTATGAGGAGTTTATTCCCAATAATTGAAAAGAAGGGCTTTAGCATATTACTTAACAAAATCTGGAAAGGGGACTGTTAGCATCAGGGATCTAACAGGCTTTCCCTTCTGTTTAAGATCAGGTAAATGGTGAAGTAGGATCTACTTAGTTTTATTTTTACCAATTAAATACAGAAGAAGAGTTTGGGGGTAGGAATTTGCGAGGGAAGCCTATCTCTCAACTCCTTTCTGCCCACAAACATTTTTATACACAAATAGTGTTTAAATAACTGCACTAGGAAAGTGAGGTGTTTGTGTTTTCTAAAGCTTTTGAAACAACTTATTAAATGCAGACCAATAGGGAATCCTTTTTGTGCTTAAAATGTTAACTCTTTCTGGAAAGGCACTGCAGATTCATGTTACCAGGCCTTTCTCCTTAAGGTGTGGGTGCTGATGGAGCTATTTGCCTGCCTACTCTGTTATCTTTAAGCAGGAGATAAATTGTGCAACCTTACAGCTTGGAGCCTCACATTTTGAAGGGCCTCTGAAAATAAACAAGATTGAGCAATTTTAAGCTTTGCATTTTCATTTATCATTGGTAATTCAAACATGAGTATAGAAAGATGCTTGTTTTCCTTACATTATTCATTTTTCATTGCATTTTGCCACCTAAATTAAAGCTTTATTATTTCTATTTTATAATTCCTTTTTGTGGAATAAGTCAGCATGACTTCTAACATGCACCTTAAATTTTGTTGTCAGAAATACAGATAGTTCTCGATTTAACGACTACAATTGACCCCAGAATTTATGGTGCTAAGGGAGAAATTTGAGTTTTGTTCCATTTTACAACTTTTCTTGCCACGTTTGTTAAGTGAATCATTGCAGTTGTTAAATTAGTAACCTGGTTCTTAAGTGAATCTGGCTTCTCTCCATTGACTTTGCTTGACAGTTGTTCACAAAATATGATCACATGACCCTGGGACACTGCAACTGTCATATATATAAACCTATTGTCAAGCAGCTGAATGTAAATCACATGACAATAGGGATGCTGCAATGGTCATAAGTGTGAAAAATGGTCATGTCACTTTTTTCATTGCTTTGTAACTTTGAATGGTCACTAAACACACTGTTGTAAATCAAGGACTACCTGAAAATGTAAAGCAGAAACTGCAGGCTGTAATTTGATTCACAAAATGTTTTGTGTATGCTCCATCCAACCTGGACCCAGGAAGACTGCGGAGGAACCACAAAAGCCATCTACCCTGCTTGAATATCTTCTTGCCTTAGGAGAATATTCTAAAATATGTTCTGTTCACAGGTCTCCTAGCATACGCTTCATCTTTTATCTTCACCTCAGGAGCTAAGTATGTATTCTCCTGAGGTACCCCCAAATACTTTAAGATACATAGCAGAGGCACTTCCTTTCCTTGGGAGGAACTCAAAGGTGTTGTTGTAGCCTGATTCTAGTTGGCAGCACATTTCCATTTTAAAATTGGCCTAAATGAAAATAGCCTTTTAAAAGGATTTCCGTACTTGGTTTGTGTTATGAACTAACATAAACATATTTTAATAAAGCTTGACAACCTTGATAGAAAAGCAGGCTCGTAATACTGCACTTTTGATTGGCCCGTGGATAGCGAGCTGGGATTGGTCCTTACGGAGCAACCTGATTGGCTATTAGCGGAACGTCTCTCATTGGGTACAATTTAAACGTTTTAACGTAAGTCATTGGTTAATGGGACAGCAGCCAGCCCTATAAAAGAGCTGCTGCTGCCCAGGGTTTTTGCTCTGTTCCTGATCGTTAATAAAGAGTTGAAGTTCACTGTTCACTGCCTCGTCTCCGTTCCTTGCGCCCATGCCCAGAATATAACAGTTTGACAGAGTAGTAGCACTGGGACATTATACTTGACTTCCCTCCCTACTCTGAGCATTCTGGTTACACACTTTAACCTTTGAATAAGTGCCTGTAATTAGATGGCAAAGCAGGAGATGAATAAACAGTGGTGTGGCTATTTAGATGCAGTAATGCATAGGGAAAGTGATTACACGCAGCCCAGAGCTACCACTCCTGTACTTGCTGCATATATTCATAGAACCAATTATAAGCATCAGGAAAGTGAAATTAAAGGGCACTAAAAATCTCTTAAACGCAGACCTTTATTATTTTGCCCTGAAAAGGTCTGCAAAAAGCGACTGGCTCCTGGAGTAACAGAGCAAAAAGTAATGATTTGCAAATGGTTAAGAATCAAGAAAAAGCCAGGAAAAAAAATCAGTCATGTCATATGTTGATGTATAGAAGCCCATTATATCCTCAGCACCTCCACAGTTCTACTTTTTCTTGCTCTATCATAGTGGGAAGAATAATCTACCTGCCCACTGTTAGCTGTATCTTCATTCATCCTACCTATAAGGGGGGAGGGAGTAAAATGCATAGGCTGCACAATAAGGGGAACATGTTATTTATATAATTCAGATTTGTAATAGGTGTAATATTAAAGAGCAGAGCTTTCTGGGTGCAGTTAAAGGTGCTCAATGGTGGGCTGCTGGATGTCGGCAAGGTTCAGGCGAACTCCTTGCTGTGATCTCTAGCTGGGCCTGCCCACCTGCCCTTGTGCTATGCTTTCCCTAAATAACTAACTTTTCCCCTGCGCTACCCTGCTGTAATCACCAGAGCTGCCTGAGTTGATTAGCTGCCTGTTTGAAGCTGAGTTGAAGCCCCAAAGTGGCACGTGCAAGCAAAGCGAACTCATGACCAGTGAACCCCGTGTCAATGAAAGTGCAGCCCACCTCTGAAGGTGCTAATCATCACCTTTAACATTCCCATGGTTTAAAACAGGGATGTCAAACTTGATTCATTGAAGGCCACATCAGGGATGTGTTTGACCTCGGGCTGGGGTGGGCGTGACCAGGGTGGGTGTGGCCAGTTTGATGTCACTTGTATTGTGGCCCCTATAGTGGCCTGAGTGCTCTATCAGCAAAAATGGGCTCCCAAACTCCAGTTTTGGGCCACGACGGCCTCTTGCAGCCCTCTGCCAGTGAAAACGGAGCTTGGGGGGCTACCCTCCAGCTCCATTTTCCTGACAGAGGGCTGCAGGAGGCTGTCATGGCTGAAAACAGTACCTGGGTGGGCCACGCACGGCCTTCCCGAGCTCTGTTTTTGCTGGCAGAGGCACTGCAGGCCAGTACTTTTCTGTTTCCAGAGCAACCCCTGGTTTAGAACCTAAATATCTAGTAGCCACTTTTTAGCCCATCCTTTGATGTCTGGAGCAGAAGGCTCCCACTATGGTGCTACCCTTAGGACAGGCCTGTCAAACTGGTGGCCTGTGGGCCAGATACGTCACACATAGGCCATGCCCATCCCAGCTCCGCAAAGACAAAAAACATTGTGATACATTACAATACAGCCTGTGACGCGATCAAGTTTGACACCCATGCCTTAGGACATGTAATTTGGAACCTGGATTTGGCCTTCTTTGTTGCTGTCTCTCTTCTCCTCATACCAGGTAACCCTCAAGAAAGTTAGTTCTTCATAAAGCCATCAAAACCTGGCTGTTTCACAGGCCGCTGGGCTCCAAGAGTCTGTTTCTGTCTCTGTTGAAAGTACATATGGGATACAGTTATGTCTCACAAGTTTTTGAAGTCATAAACTACTTAGAAGCAAGCATGATTTGAGTGGGATAGAAGCTTAGTTGAATTAAGTTAAAATCAATACATAAAAATATACACACCGATGCAGCATTTTTAAACCTTCACTTTTAATAGCGACAATAAAGACAGATGTAGTAACATATCTGCATTCTGAAATGTAGTAACATTTCAGAAAAATCTTCTCCCTACTCCAGCTAGTTTCCCCTGGCTCAGCAGATGTGGTGAGTAGCTTAAGTAGCTTTAAGGGTGGAGCAGGGCAAAATGGTCAATAATAAGTGTATTCCCCTGAGCCAGCCTGCTTCATCCTGTGGGTACTTTTATGTCTCCCAGAGGCCACTGTAATGGTATCTCCCTTTTGTCATTTTGCACTTGCAGAGATGGAGACAAAGTAATGATATTCATTTCTTACACCTGGTGAACATTGAAATTGCAAGGCTGATGAACGCAGTGGTTTCCAGCTGGGTACTGGAAGTCAAACTGTGTTCCCGCTCTGCTTGCCTGCTTCTTGATAGATAGAACACATCCATCTCTGGGCTGCCTGATCCTGCCCTTCCTGCAATAAAGCAAAAAGTCAGAGTCACCTTGCACTTTTCCTGCTCCTTATTTTCCTGCCTTGCAAATCTGTTCTCTGAAGGTCCGGAAAAAGGACACCTGCATCACAGCCAAATGTGAGTCACATCATTATTTTTCTCATTTATATTGGATGCAGAAGAACAATTAACATTTGAAATTAGCACCCTAACAGAAGAAATGTCCATTGGGCGTTTACCTATTGAAGAGGCACATTCCTTTTTTAGGAGACCTCCTCTGACTGCAGACTCATATCTCTATAAACCTGGTCTCTACCTTTGTTCATACCTGTCAATCCAGGAGTTTTTGCTTTGTCTGCTGTATGACCCTCACGATTAACTGCCATTTCCCCTCTAGTTTCAGGTTTCGGATAAGACAAAAAGGACACCAAGGAGCCAAAACACTCAAAACTGTAGAAATGGTGGTAGACTTTAGAAGAAACCCTCCTATACTACCACCTCTTACAATACGAGACAACACAGTATCAACAGTAGAGACCTTCAAATGTCTAGGTTCTACTATATCACATGACCTAAAATGGACACCTAACATCAAAAACATCATCAAAAAAGCACAACAAAGAATGTTCTTTCTGCGCCAACTCAGAAAGCTCAAACTGCCCAAGGAGCTGCTGATACAGTTCTACAGAGGAATTACTGAGTCTATCATCTGCATCTATATAACTGTCTGGTTTGGTTCTGCAACCCAACAGGACAGACACAGACTTCAGAGGATAATTAGGACTGCAGAAAAAACAATTACTACCCACCTGCCTTCAATTGAGGACCTGTATACTGCACGAATCAAAAAGAGGGCTGTGAAAATATTTACAGGCCCCTCACATCCCGGATATAAACTGTTTCAACTCCTTCCCTCAAAATGACACTAAAGAGCACTGCACACCAGAACAACTAGACACAAGAACAGTTTTTTCCCAAAAGCCATCACTCCGCTAAACAAATAATTCCCTCAACACTGTTCAACTATTTACAAAGTGTACACTACTATTACTGTTAATCTTCTCACCACTCCTTATCACCCATCCCCTCCCACTTGACTGTTTCCTAGTATGATTTGATTGTTGATTGTACCCTATGACTGTCATTAAGTGTTGTACGTTATGATTCTTGATTCTTAACGAATGTACCTTTTCTTTATGTATACTGAGAGTATTTACACCAAGACAAATTCCTTGTGTATCCAATCACACTTGGCCAATAAAGTATTCTATTCTATTCAAAGTGTTTGGAGGGCTGTAACAGCAACAATTACTTCAAGTAAGTGAGACTCTTGACTACACCAGTTCCCCAGTGATAAATCCTGACAATATCCATGCAACAATTCATGTCAGCAACATGTACAATGTTATAGTAGCCATATGCTAGTTGTGTTCTTTGCACATGTCTTGCAGAAAGTAGAAAACGGCAAATACCATTTGTTCTACTGATGTAAAGATGTTTGACATTAAATTTTCTCTTCAAAAAAGAGAGTTGTTTCAGTATATTCCTTCATAGGTATGAAGGACATCTAGGTTAGGTCATTTGGTGCTTTAACTTAACTAAGACTAGAGAAAGGCTGGAGAAAAATGTTGTACCTTAATTCTGATTTTTCCCAAATCCTCTTATTTTATGCTTTATAAACAAATTGATGTACTATATCAAGGGCACTCCTCTTTTTAAAGGGCAACCTGCTTTTTTCACTCTTGGTTAGCTACTGTAAATACATTAAATAGTTTAATTAACTTTTAAAGTTTTTTGTTCAATGCACCAACCAGCTCAGTATACTTTGTAACTAGAAAAGAATCAATCTCTTGAGCATCATGGATTGGAAATCCCACCCATAACACTGAGCACTGTCTGTTTGTCTCTTGAGCAATACATATGCATTTTCAGAATGAGATATTTGTAAACAACGAATAATTGCACAATCTGGTAGCCACCCTGAATCCCCCTATAGATGACACTTCTGTACCAAGCAATTTCCAGAGCAAGTACCAATACACTAATAATAAAACCATGTGCTGTCTTCAGACTGTGAAAGTGTTATTTATGCATTATTTGTTCCTTTTCATGCTTTTTATGTGAATTCAATTTAATGTTCATAGGTGCCCTGTAAGATTGATCAAGCAAGTCCATGGTTAAATTGGTAAAAAACCCACTTTTTTAAAAAAGCAGAACAAACATCTGTAGATGCCCATGGCTGGCTGAACACCACAGTCGCTACATGGTGTCAAAAACCATGACTTTCAGATGTTTCTGACTTTTAACTCCCATCAAATGTGGTGAGTTTTAAGTAAATTGCTTATCCAATGCTCTATACTACAGTGTTACAGGTAGTCCTCATTTAGTGACTGACTCATGTGGCACTTGTTCGCATTTACTATTGTGATGAAAAGTAAATTTGCAACCAATCCTTGAATTTATAGCCTTCACAGATCTGTAAAGTAAAGCAAAGGTGGAGTAAGATCGTAAACAGTCACAGTTTCACTTAGCAATAGCTCTACTTAACAACCAGTCCAAACTGTAACTGTCAAATGAGGACTATCTATTGTCTGTGCCTTCGTATCAATACCAGACTTCAGCAGCAACAGGCATGACGATGTACGGAGGCCGCATCCGCTCCCATCAAGACAGTGGTCCCATCGGAAGTGCCTTTGGGATGAGCCATGCAGTTGAGGGCTACCTGACCTCGCCTGACCCAAGCTGAAAAGGATAGGCATCGTCATGATGGCCTATGCCTCTACTGCGGCAGCCAAGGCCATTTTGCAGCCAAGTGTCCTGCTAAGGCACCTAAAGCAACGACGTCAGCAGCAGCAGGAAACAAGCATCACTTGGCCTACAGGGTTCTATAGGTCAGACTCCAGTGGTATCAGGACCACCATCTTCACCCCAGTTGTCTTTGGTGAAGTATCTTGTGCTGACAGTGAGTGTGTTTGTGCCTGGTCAGGGAACGGTGAAGATCCAGGCCTTGGTGGGCTCAGGCCATGGCCAATTTCATGGACGGCACTTTGCCGTGCAGTGGTCCATTCCCCAGCAGCAGGTATCACCACCAGTATTGGTGGAGACAATTGATGGTCGGCCCCTTTGGGACCTGTGGTTGCTGCAACCAAACCGTTTCACATTTGTATTGGGCGGGATGTGGAGGAAGCCATGTTCTACATTGCCGCAGTACCTCACTTTCCAGTGGTGCTGGGGTTGGAGTGGTTACAGGCCCATATCTCACAGATCATCTGGTCATGTGGAGCAGTGCAGTTTCTTGCAGAAAGTGTGCCACTCATTGCCTGCATGCCTGTGCAGGGGGTGTGGCTATGCCTGTGGACCTGAATCTACTTGTTCTGCATGTTTGGGGAAAAGGAGACAGATCAGTTGCCCCCACATCAGTCATATGACTGTCTGATTGACTTGCTGCCTGATGCTAAATTGCCAGTGGGTCAGATATACTCCCTGTTGGAACCGGAGCTGGCCACATTGTGGGACTTTATTGAGAAGAATCTCCAGAAAGGGTTTATCCAGCCTTCGACCTCCCCATTGGCAGCGCCAATACTCTTCGTCAAGAAGAAACCGGAGTGCTGTGATTACCACAAGTTGAATGCAGGGGGCCTATAACCTGGTCCAAGTTCGTGCTGGTGACGAGTGGGAGACGGCTTTCTGGACACGGTACAGTTATTTTGAGTATACCATGATGCCTTTTGGCTTAACCAATGCTCCAGCTGTGTTTATGCATTTTATACACGACATCTTCCGTGACTTATTAGATCAGTTTCGTGGTCATTTATCTGGGCAACATTTTGATCTACTCGGCATCCCTGCAGGAACACTGGCAACATGTGCGGCTGGTGTTGCAACATTTGCAAGATAACCACCTGTTCGCTAAGTGCGAGAAGTGCCAGTTCATACAAACCACAATCGACTTATTGGGTCATTGTATTTCACCTGCCAGTGTGGAAATGGAAAAAGTCAGTTGTTACAGGCATGGGAACCTCCACAGCGAGGAAAAGATGTGCAGTGACTGTTGGAGTTCGCGAACTATTACCGCACATTTATTCCCCAAACATGAGGCTTGTTTAGAAGTGAGTGCTGCTCATCCACGTAGGCGTTGACCCATGTATCTGTGCTCTCTTCTCCCAACTCATCGAGGTTGAAGTTAAGGGACGCAGCATTAGCTGCCTTCTGCTATGCTGTGGCCCGTGATGTTTTCAC
This sequence comes from Notechis scutatus, assembly GCF_900518725.1. The sequence continues at coordinate 6,916,783 of NW_020716661.1, read as the reverse complement.
TGCCGTCTCTCTTTGTCGTTCGAGTAACTCCACTTAGAACTGAGTTTTGGCTATTTCTGCTTTTTTTTTTTTTTTTTTTTGAAAACTTTATTTGGGTTTTCAAAAAAAAAAAAAAATACAAATAAAACATCTTTTTTTGAAAATAGCATAGTCCCGGGTTACACTTCTTCATACAGACACAAATTTAATTTCATGCTCATTTTTGTGTTCTATTCCATATCTTATTACTGTTTTACATTTTCTACATAGTTTTTCCCCTCTTTTAATTTTCTCAACTTTATTTTGATTATCTCATCTCAATTCAAATCATTATATTTATACTTTTGTCTGTCCTGTTTAAATTTCATATTATTTTTTCTCATTAAACAAATTTTCTCCTGTAGTTATTAATTGGAGTATGACACCTTTATATCTTTTAATTTTATCCATTCAACTCTTATTTAAGCTTCAATGTATACCTTTAAGATTATAACATTCAATATAATACATAACTTCCAATCAAATTCTGCTTGGTACATTCTTAAAATACACACTATATTCTTTTTTATAGATTATATATATATGTAAATAAAACACTCATTCCATTCCAATTCAATTCTATCATTAATATTCATTAACATCTTAACATCTTTAACATTTCTTTTCAATTAAATATCATACTTCCTTGGGAACACTTATAAACTTTCCATAATTATTATTTTTCCATATTTCTCTTCACTTATATTTTATAAATCATTAATAATAATTAAAATCTTCCCATCCTTTCCTAATTTAATTCTCCCTCCCATTCACTTTATTTCATTTGTTTATTAACAAGCATTCCACTAGATTACAATAAATATTTTATCCATCATTTTAAGCATATTTTCAGATTATTTCTATTTGTAATATAACAATACTATCTTATGTACCTTTGCAGAATCCCTTTTACGATTAAGTTTTCACCCATTATCTCTAAACAGGCTTATACTTTCAATTCTTATACCTTTGCCCTGTTTCTCTATATCTTGTTTCTGTCCTTTATAACTTCTTTTCTTTTCCTTCTTCCCTCTCTTCTTCTCCCTCCCCTTTTTACCCCCTTGTTTCTCTACTTCTAATTCTCTCTTCTGTAATCCCCTCTTCTGTTGCTTTCTAATATTATACTTATTTTTCAAACTATTCTTCTTTTTTTTAGTTGTTTTTTCAAATCTTAAACTTTTCATTCTCTTTTCCCCCTTTCCTTTTTTCCCCCCACATAAAATTACTTGATCATTAAAGATGGCTTCTTCTTTGTCGCAATCTTCTTGTTCTGCAAGCATTTCTTGTTGTTTCTCATAGTTCCAGATCTCCATTTCTAAAAACTGAAATACGAAGCCAAAAGAACCTCTCTCTTCTTGTGCATCTTCTTTGTACTTTTTAAGTTTCATTTTCAGTTCTTCTAAAAGTGGTGCCATTTTAAACACTTTTAAACAACCACCTGATTGATTTCAGTCATTTAAATGCAGTAACCAAAAATCCAGAGATCACCAAGTAATCCAAATAATCCCAAGCTGTTTCTTCTTGCTTCTTTTTTCAACTTTCTCTTCCTGGAGTTCTACTATTTTGTTGCCAAGTTTCAGTTAAAATATATCTTTTAGAAATCTTGTTGAGGTTTTAGTTCCAGGCAGTCTCCTCCATTTTTCCAGATCCTGCCCTTTTATTCTTTTTCTCTCCTTTCCTGCTTTTAAAAGCTTTTAAGTATCCAGAAATCTTTATTATCCCTTTGACATTTTATTTTCAGCTTAAATGCCTGTTGATGTCAAAGTGGATTTTTTTTCAATTTCTTGCTTAAGTCTCTTAGCTGTCAGTATATGGAAGGGAAGAGAAAAAACAAAACCAAATCCTTTCCCTTTCATCTCTCCTTCACTGCTTCAAAATCTTCTTTGGGAACAATGTTATTTTTTTAAAATAGTTTAAATTCCAGGGTACCTTGCGTTGTTGCTTTTGCAGTTTAACCTGGTCAACCAAGACTTTCTCTTCTTATCTTCCTCCTGTACATTCTTTTCCAGTCGAGTTCTTCTTTGAGGTGGCCATTTCTGACCACCGCTGCAACCATTTTTGGGAAAGGGAGTAATGGCCAGCTGAGGAGGAGAGATGTGGCTCTCCTCAACCCTGCTGGCAGTCTCCCCCCTCTTCACCACCTCTACGGGGTGGCTTAGCCCCGAAGCCAGCCGGCTCGGGGTGCTCCGCCGGCGAGCATGGATCAAAACTGCGCACGGTCGTGGTTTCAGTCTGTCAGCGAAGAAACTCAAACCGGAAAACTATTTCTGCTTGTTGATTGGCCAATTCTGCTTGTTGTTTGGCCAGTTCAGCCTTCTGCCGTATCACCTCTGTCATAATACGTAACTCTGCCTCTGCTGCTGCAGCTTCAACCTGGGCTTCTACAGCTCGTTCGGCATTACTTGCTGCTTTGGAGGCCTGAGATGCACTGCTACAATGGGAGGATGCTTTGGAAAGATAGTGAGAGCTGGCAGCAGAGAATTAGCATGAGACACTGGAAGCTGCTTGCGATCTAGTCAGTTTAGGATGGAGGGAGGAGGCTTTCTTTGAGTGGTGGGAAGAAGCTGCTTGTGATTGAAGATCTCTGTCAGATGTGGTCTTTTCAGTATTTGCTCCTTCTGTAGCGCAATGAGGAGCACAGCCTAGAGGGAGTTTCTGCCTTCCCGAACACTGTCTTCATGTTCTATGTTCGCCTCCCTGAAGCAATAAATGTGTTCCTGGAACTCTGGGTCTTCCAGGTCTGACTGTATGTATTTAAGCTTATTTTAACTTTTTCTCCATCTTGCAAGGTGCTCCTCTAATTCCTGCATCAGGAAGAGGCTCTCAAGGGGCAACTTGCTTTTGGGGGTGTCACAGATCTTGACCAGCTCCATCCATGCATCTGCATGACGGCCTTTCCCAATCCTCTTGGAAGCATGTCACCATGGGTGAGGTAAGCTTCCTATGCTATCTGAGGTTGTAGGCCTTCTGAGGTATCGTGGCTTCTCCACAGGGTTGGACATTTAAAACTGGGTTTCGGGAATCAGGCTCCACATTTACAACAAGGGTGGGTGGAGGAATCAGGTCTTCTGGTACATCAGAGACATCTGTCATGGCTGAGGAAGTCGCCATGCTTCAAATTGGTAAAGGGAGAAATTTGGAAAATTTTTGTGGTTTTCTGTGCAATTCCCCTTTTTTGTACTGGGGCCTCTGCAAGCAGGTAGCAGAAAGTAGAATTGCTGCTGGATTTAATAGTTGAGCATGTAGGTGGCACTGCAGAGTCTGGGCAATGCTAGCACAGTACACAATATGGCTGCTTCTAGGGTGCATTGTGAGCTTGCAACACAAGGGGGCACTAGAGGTTGCATCGTGAAGTCTGAAGACTAGAGGGCTGAATGCAGAAATATGCGTAGCGGAGTTTGAAGACTTGAGGGTGGAATGCAGAAATATGCCTATAATTGTCACTTGCTTCACAAGGTGGCAGCAGAGGGTCAGGAAGACGCTGTTGCTATGCCCATGTTAGGTTGCAGTTACTTTTGGGACCTTTGAATTAAGTTAATTAAATTGGCCATAATAGTTTCAGGGAGATTTTTCTTTGAGCCCCAGATGTAGCAGTGGGCTGAGGAGAAAAAGAGGAGGGGACTTCCTTGCCTACTCTTGAAAAAAGGAAAAAAATGGTAAGAATTCTTTAACTTCACTGTAAATTTCTTCTTGACCACCAGATGGGGATGTAGGCTGCTTTACTTGAGTCTGATTTCTCTCTTTAGGGGGGTGAGCCTCGTGGCTATGAAGTTTGTTGATTGCCCAAAGGAATTTATTGCCTACTTCAGATGGTGCTGTAAGCTAATAGTTGAGTGTCAGCCGATTTCGCTGGAAGGGAAAAATTCATTAGGAAAAATATTTCAGTAAGTTGCATGCACTGTGGCCATGTTATGCTTTTAATTTTTTAGTAAAGAGAGGAGATGAAGAAACGTTAGGCTTTTAAACAAAAGAAATTGCTCCTTGAATTATTTTGTTCAAATAGCTTGCTTGAATCAGGCTTGTGACTTGGGGGGAGGAATGTGCTCCGTTGCTTTGAAGACAGTCCATCACTAATTATTTATGACCCCTGTTAGGAATGTAAGTCACCTAACAGCTATTTGGGTTGGACAATATATAAACCAGTATAGACATTTTAATACTGTATCTTTAAGAAAATCCTAAAAGTGTAATTGGATGTGGTTCATCAAACGGCCATAAGATGGAGCCAGAAACCTGGGTTTTTTAGTCTTAGTCTCAGAAGAAGTCTCAGTGAGTCTGTATCCTTCTGTTGGAGAGTATTGCCGTTTCTCCATTTTTCCTAATTTACTGATATTCTTGGATTTGATGTAAGTCTGTTACTGAACTGTTTTTGACACTGGACTTTGTTATTAGATTATCCCTGGACTGTACACTGACTATTTAACCTGTGAATGACTTTGGACTGTGTTTGAACTTTGCTTAAACGTTTCTGGAAGTAAAAACCTATATTTACTGTACAGTGTATCTGTGTGCTGTGTGTGTATTATTCAACACTTCTCTCAAATACATCGCCCTGTATGCACTCATTCTCTTAACGGGGAATTACCTCAACACTGGTTATGGGCCCAGGCCATACCAGGCTCAGATAACTGAGAGTTAGTGTGAATACACAGTACTGTATACAGACAGCTATTTACTGTTTAATTGTGGGTTACTATCCTGATAAAGATGGCACAAGACACTTCAACAAGTCTATCACTGATAACCCAGGTGGATGGACCAAACTATGTTTCCTGGTCTATGAAGTGCAGTCTACTTCTGCATAGAGAAGGTTTATGGAATGTAGTTCAAGACCCACTGTATGTAAGTGCTTAGGATTCAGCTAATGAGGATGATGCCAAGAAGCTTGCTGACTTTAAACAGAACAACGAACGAGCTCTTTGTATAATTGGACTAACACTGAGTGACCAGCAGCTATTCATGGAGAAGAGTCTGCTGCTAGGTGTTGGGAGAATTTGAAGAGGATTTATGTTCGTGACAGTGTAGGTGCACACATACATCTTACACGTAACCTGTTTAGAGCATGTCTTCTGAAAGGTGGAGATATGTTAGCTCATTTAAACTTCATAAAAAGAACTTTTCAAGAGCTACATGAAAAAAGAACTGATATTTTCAGAGCTGCATCAAGTTTACATCATTCTTTCCTCATTGGATGAAAGTTATGATGATTATGTATCTTCACTGGAAGTCCTGCCCAGAGATAAGCTGACATTGACTGACATAACTGGAAGGTTGTTAGAAGAAGCAAGAAGACGGTTGGGTAGGGACCAACTGAGGAAGGAACAACCACAAGAAGAGGATTTGTCTTCAACTGCCTATACTGTTAGGAAATGTTTTTCTTGTGGGGCTAGGGGACATAACTAGATTCTGTAAAAAGGGAAAACAACAGAATACTGGTAATCACCAGAAGGCTAAAAAGAATGTTAGTTTAGCTATGTCTAGCAATTCAACTGTAAACCATGATTTGTGGGTTGTTGATAGTGGAGCATCGCAATGCATTACTAAAGATAGAAACAGGTTTGTAAAGATGTCCACAAGTAAACAACATGTATCATTGGCAAATGGATGGAAGATGAAGGCGTCTGGTCAAGGTACTGCATATTGTTCTTGTATAAACGAACACTTAACTATGTTATATGTACCTAAACTGAAATTTAATTTGTTATCAGTAAGGGCTTTAGTTAATCTTGGTTATGTAGTAACCTTTAGGGGAGATAACTGTATAATAGAGAAAGAGGGTAAAAGTGTTACTGCTACATTAGAGAATGATTTATATGTAACACATGATGATCAGTTGAAGATGGCTAACTCAGTTTATAACAATGTTAAGCCACATGATGAATGTATACATTTACTGCATAGACGTCTGGGGCACTTTAATTTCAAAATGCTCAAACAAACTATTAAATTGTCACAGGGAGTAAAATTGAAACCCTGTAGCAAGTATTTAAACTGTAATGCTTGTAACCAAGATAAAAGCAAGGTTACTCCAGCAAACAGACTTAATGGGTTTAAGACTAAAGAACCTTTAGAGGTTGTATTTGCTGACATAATTGGTCCTAAGAAACCAAGTTTAGGAGGTGCCTGCTATATTTTGAGTATTATGGACCATTACTCACGATATGGTTTCTGCTATCTTATGAAAAACAAAACAGAAACATTCCAACATTTCTTTAACTGGCTAAGGTTTGCAGAAAGAAAAATGAAAAGTAAAGTAATTACTTTAGTTACTGATAATGGGATTGAGTTTGTTAACAAAAGATTCCAAACAATTTTGAAATTGGCTGGTGTTGAGCATAAACGTTCTGCACCTTACAGACCACAACATAATTCATTTGTAGAACAAAGAGGGCAAACATTACAAGCCATGGCTTGTACTATGTTATCTGATTCAGGTTTGCCTGAAATGCTGTGGGGTGAAGCCATAATGTGTAGTAACCATGTTTTAAACAATGTTGTGTTGTAACACAAGAACTGGAGAATTGCCATTCACTCGTTGGCATGGCAGAAAGCCAAATTTAAGTTACCTACACACATTTGGAGCTCCAGCATGGGTGCATATTCCCTCACAAGTAAGACTGAAAGGGCAACATAGAGCTAAGAAGTTATTTTTTGTAGGTTATGAAGCCAACCATAGATTGTTTAGATTCTGGGATCAAGGCACAGCTCACGCTTATTGTAGTGCTAGTGCAAAATTTCTAGAGCACATTGGGTGGGATAAACTGGGACAGGAATCCAGCAATGGTATTATTGACACCCAAATAGTCCCTAAAGATAAAATAAGTAAACCACAAATAGCCATTAAAGAGGAAGCACAGGAGGAAGTAGTAGAACAGGCACAGGAAGAAGTAGAAGAACAGGAGCAGGTGGCACAGGAAAGTCCACCAGTTAACCTTGTATTACCAAGATGTTCAACCCGAGTAACATGACCACCTGATAGATATCAGACTAGTGTTGTATGCCAGGTGAATACAGTTCCAAGTTATTATAGTGAACTAAAACTGTATCCTGCTAAGGATCAGGCTGATTGGCAGAAAGCAATGGATAAGGAACTGGAATCATTAAAAAAAGTTGGAGGTATACGAAAACGTTAAGTTACCACCAGGTAAACATGCCATAGGATGTAAATGGATATATAAGCTAAAGACAGGTGTGGATGGGACTGTTACCCATAAAGCCAGGTTAGCAGCACAAGGGTTCAATCAGACAGCAAATGACTATGATGAGGTGTTTGCACCTACGTCTCCCTGTGTGAGCTCATTCTCCTAATGGGGAATTACCTCAACAACCCACAATAAACGGGCCAGAGTGGTTGTAAAATAGCTGGAGAGGCCTCCTTTATTGCCTCTTCGAAGCAGCTGAGAGCATAAGAAATGCAAAGCCTTTCCTTTTAGCAATACATGCAAGATTTCTCAAACTTTCCATTGCATTTGGAAAGGATTTGTAACTGGAGAGAGACATAGATGGGGAATACCTGGCCCCTTCCTTCAATTCCAAACAGGCTGTAAGGTTACTTTGGCCAACAATGGGAAGACACAGATTAAGCCAAAGAATAGGATGTTTGAAAGTCTCTTGCTGCATTTGTAGAAGGTTTAAAGACAGAGGTTTGGTTTTCCTTTGAGAGCTGGGAAAATGTGACTCTCCTTGTTATGCAAATGGAGTCTTTGAGATAGCTGGAAGACAAATTGAGCAAAGAAGAGGGGGGTGGGTGGGTTACTGGTTCTCTTTGTTTGTAGCATGTGGGGGAATTCCAAGCCCTCCCACCATCCAACCATCATGTAAAAAATTCCGATGCTCAGAGAGAGAGAGAGAGAGAGAGAGAGAGAGAGAGAGAGAGAGAGAATGATACATGCAGGTTTAGATTAACATTGCATATTCACTCCTGGCTTCAATATTACTTTGCTTTATCACAAATCCAAATTAACAATCTTTATACAGATGGGTTTCAGGACTTCATCTTTTACTTTTCCGCCTTCTGCACAGAGGTGGATTTGTAAACTGTACAGATGCAGATAGATCAGGGGTGGGCAAACTACGGCCCGCGGGCCACATCCGGCCCGTTGGTCTGTCCAATGCGGCCTGCCCCTGAAAAAAAATTGCTGCCATTGGTCTGTCCAATCCGGCCCGCCCCTGAAAAAAAATCGCTGGGCGTGGCGTAATTGCCCTGTGCCGCATGGCCCCCAAAGCTGCAAAACAGTGCGGAGCGATCTAGGGGTAGGAAAGAAAAGAAATTTGCAAAGGCCTCGGCTGGGAGTTCGAAATCACCTTCGAGTGCGACCTCTTCGAAGGTGAGTCCCCGCCGATCCCACTTTTTTTTCCGGGGCTTCCAGGCTTAAACTTTGCAAAGGCAAAGCTTGCAGGCTGGAGCGTCTTCCCGCCGAGGAGCGGGAAGGGTTCCACCCGGCGGGCGGGGCGGGCTGCTTGGAGCCACCTAAAGCTAGGCCGCTGCTGGTGGAGCTTTGCCCTGCCTTGGTGCCCCGTTTCCCGGCTCGGCGGTCCTGCTTGGGCAGCACTTTTAAAGCCTGCTCCCAGCACCCGAGCAACTTCCCAGCAACTTTCGGCTTCATTTTAACTCGCGGGCGCTCATGCCTGGCCCCGAGCCGTGCGGCGGAAGGGAAGCCCGGCGGGCGGGCGGGCAGGCTGCTTGGAGGAGGATCCGGGCTTCCCCTCCGCCAGGCGCGAGTGCCCGCGAGTTAAAAAGAAGCCGAAAGTTGCTGGGAAGTTGCTCCGTTTTCCAGGGCTTTGCAAAGGTAAAGTTTGCAGGCTGGAGCGTCTTCCCGCCGAGGAGCGGGAAGGGTTCCGCCCGGCGGGCGGAGCGGGCTGCTTAAACTAGGCTCGGGTGGCACTTTAAAAGCCTGCTCCCAGCACCCGAGCAACTTCCCAGCAACTTTCGGCTTCGTTTTAACTCGCGGGCGCTTGCGCCTGGCCCCGAGCCACGCGGCAGAGGGGAAGCCCGGTGGGCGGGCAGGCTGCTTGGAGGAGGCGACCCGGTGGTGCTCCGGCAGCAGCAAGAGGCAGTTTCGCCCGGGCTCCGCTCAGGTGTCCGGCTGGGGCTGTCAGGAGTTGCTACCGCCGGCGCAGCTCCATGCGGCTCCAGTCCCGCGTTGCCTTGGGAAGGAAAAGGCAAAACCAGGAGCCGCTGAGCCTGAACCTCCGGTGCCGCTGCTCCCGTTGCAAAGCACCGCCGCGGCTCTTCCTTTTTGCCTTTCCCTTCCTGAGGCAACACGGGACTGGAGCCGCGCCGGCGGTAGCAACTCCTGACTCAGAGGGCCTCCGAGGGGAGGGGAGCCTCCGAGGGGAGGGGAAGGAGGAGAAGAGGGGGGAAAGGGGGGGCGATTCCCAAAAAATCTTGTGCTGACCCGGCCCGTCTGTCAAATTTTAAAAATCAATGCGGCCCCCAAGCCAAAAAGTTTGCCCACCCCTGCCTTAAGGGGACAGCTCATAATTCCTAATTCCCATAGATTGGCTGGGACAGCACAATCACTGCAATTCTTCCTGTTAATGATAACTGCATATTACCCTTTTTTTAAAACAAATTTTATTAATTTTTTAAAGACAAACAAAACATAAGACATAAAAGCATAAAACCTCCTTTCTAAAAGTTACTTATAAGTTTTAACAAGGCAAATAAAGCATTATTTTATACAGCATAGTTCCACATTATCACATTTCCATTTAAGCACATATATATCTTTTCCAAATTTCTCGTTATTTCTCCCTTCACTTTTATTCAATTATATTTCTTTCTATCAAGGTTTTATTAATTCTCAATCAAATATAAACACACAAAATACAAAACATAAACCATAAAACTTCTGACAAGCAAAACATAAGACATAGAAACATAAAACCTCCTTTCTAAAAGCTGCTTATAGGTTTTAACAAAGCAAATAAAACATTATTTTGTACAGCATAGTTCCAAATTATCACATTTCCATTTAAACACATATATATCTTTTCCGAATTTCTCATTGTTTCTCCCTTCACTTTTATTCAATTATATTATTTTCTATCAAGGTTTTATTAATTCTCAATCAAACATAGACACACAAAATACAAAACATAAAACATAAAACTTCTTTTTAGAAAGTGGCTTAGCCCCGGGTTACATCTTTTTTTTACGGACCAAAATCAAATTCATGCTCACCTTATATACCATTACTTATCTTATTTACCATTCTATATTTTCTATATAACTTCTCCCCTCTTTTCCCTCTCTTAATTATATTTTATTTATTTCATCTTAATTTAAATCATTATACTTGTATCTTTTGTCCGTTCTTTTCCAATTATCTATTTATCTCTTCTCTTTAACAGAAAATTTCCCCTGTAATCACTGGTTGAAGTATGATGCCTTTCTATCTTTCCCCTTAATTTAACACTTAAAATAATGCATAATTTCCATTCTGATTCTGCTTAGTACATTCTACATGTTACATTTTAAAATAAGAAAATGATAAATTTATAATATAGTTAAATATATAATTTCCATTCTAATTCTGCTTAATACGTTATTTAAAGTAATAAATTTATAGTAACATTGAAACAATAGCAAATAATTAAACATTTTACACATTCCCTTTAATGTTTTATTAAATATTAAAATCTATCATTATTAAGCATTTAATATTTTAATATTTTATTAGATCTTATAATATTCCAATTTTCTATTTCAAATACAAATACTACAATACTATCTTATGTACTTTTGCAGAATCTTTTTTAAATTATACTTTACCCTTTGTCTCTAAAAAAAATCTGCTTTTTTCCATCTTGTTTCAAACCTTCATGGCTTTTTCCCCCTTTTCCCCTTCCTTTCTTATCCAATCTAGTTTTTTGCCCCCCCCATCTCCTAACCTCCGCCTTTTTAGCTTCCCCTCTCTGTTGTATTCCTCTTTTCTGTTGCTTTCTGACATTATATCAATTTTTCACCTTTTTTTTCTCTTTCTTGGTTGTTTTTTTAACTCTTAAATTCTCCATTTTCCTTCCCCTCTTCCTCTTTTCTTTCTTAATTAGTCTATTAAAGATGGCTTCTTCTCCTTCTTCCTCCCAGTCCTCTTGTTGTTGTATTTGCTGGTAAGTAGAAATCGCCATTTCTAAGAAATGAAAAACAGCTCCCAGAGAGCCCTTGCCTTCTTGGTCTTCTTCCTTTAATTTTTTTAATTTTTCAAATTCCATTTTTAATTCATCCACAGATAATGCCATTATAAAAGCTTTTCCTTCTTCTTCTTCTTATTTTTTTTTAAAAAAACAACCCAGATGTTTTAAATCTTAGAGTAGTTCCCAAGAGTCCCAGAGTCATCAAGCAATCCAAACAAACACAAAATGTTTCATCTTCTTCCCTTTACACTTTCTCCTCCTGGGGCAGTATCAGTTACAAAGTCCCAAAATGTATTTTAAAGCCTTATTGCAATTAATTTCTGGTCTTACAGTCTTCAAGCGTCTCCTCCAGCAAAGTCTTAGTATAGATTTTTTTTTTGTCCTCTCCCTTCCCACAAAAGAGCTTTTAATATTTACCTTTTATGTAAAAGCAGGTTTTTCAATGTCCATTTGCTATCTCCGTAAGGAAGGAGAGTGAACTTTCCCTTTCAGCACTTTCGCCGCTTTGACAGCCTCCTTTGGAAAAAATATATCATTCAAAAAGTCAGGTTTCCAGGGTGTTTGAATATATCTCAGTGTCCCGGTTCAGCCAAAAAACTTTCTCTTTTAAACTCTTCCTCCTGCACAGTCTTAGCCGGTTGAAGATTTCTTTGTGGCGGCCATTGCTGACCACCGCTCCACCGCCTTCGGAAAAAGGAGTCTAGCCAGCTGGGGAAAGGGGTTGCGATGTCCCCAGACCCCTGCCCGGATCTCCTCTATCTTCCGTTACCCCTCCGGGGTAATGACAACCCCCAAATCCAATTGGATTGGGGGTACTCCAGCGGCGAGCGCAGCAGGGACCCGCAGAGTCGCGGAATCCTGCCGCCGCTGAAGCCTTGCAACCGGAAGTCCCCATATTACCCAATTTTTCTAACTCTGTTTTTATTTGCTGTTTCAATTTATAATAATTATCTTCTTTAATTGTTCCACATTTTGCTGTCAACTGAATTCCTAAATATTTAACTTTTTTTACAATCAGAATATCTGTACTCTTTGTCAATTCCTTTTTTTGTTTCTCTATCATGTTTTTCACCAATATCTTAGTTTTCCCTTTATTTATTTTTAATCCAGCCATTGTCCCATAATCCTCTATTCTGTTTATCATCTAAGGTCCTGCTTCTAGAGGTTCTTCTAATATAAAAACTAAATCATCTACGAATGCTTGTAATTTGTACACCTTCTTTCTTATTTCCATCCCTTTTATCTCCTTGTCTTTCCTAATAGCTCTGTTTAACACTTCTAAAGTCAATATAAACAACAATGGTAATAAAGAACACCCTGTTCCTGTTCCTTTGTCAACATGAATTTTCTCCATCAATTTTCCACTAACCAATACCTTTGCATATGGTTTATAATATATAGTCTTAATCATGTTAACAAACCTTTCCCCAAACTCTATTTCCTTTATTTGTGTCAGCACAAACTGCCAGTTCATATTGTCAAAAGACATCTGTGCATCTAGAAATATCAATGCCATCTGCTTCTCTGGGTGTGCTTCATAGTATTCCAATGTATTTAAAATTGTTCTCATGTTATCTTTTATTTGTCTCTTAGGTAAGAATCCATTTTGATCTGCATGTATAAATTGATTTAAATGTCTCTTTAGTTTTTCAGCCATTATTGATGCAAATATTTTATAATCTGAGTTTAACAACGATATTGGCCTATAATTTTTAATCTGTTGTAAATCAGTATCATCTTTTGGTATAAGAGTAATATATGCTTCTATCCATTTTGGCTTTAGTCAAAATTTCATTTACTACTTCTAATAATATATCACTTATAGAGTCCTGTAAAGCTTTCTACAATTCTGCTGACAGGCCATCCGACCCTGGTGCTTTCCCATTATTTTGTCTTTTAATTGCTTCCATTAGTTCCATCTCTTTTCTTTCTCTTTTTTCAGTCTATATGCTAGCCACCTTCCTGGCTTATTTGCATTTTCAAAAAAGTTCTGTTTAGTATATTTTATTTTTTGTGCTAGTTCTTCCTTATCTATTATTTCCATTTTATGTTTTATCAAAATCATTTTATTTTGAATTCCTTTTTTGTGTGTGGATTTTTTTGTAATTCTCCTTCCAATTTTTTGTATTCTTCTTCTAACATTTTTGTGCTTGTCTTTTCTTTCTATTTCTTTTCCCTGTATAATGTTATTGCCTATCCTCTTATATAGGCTTTAGCTGTATCCCACGCATTTTGTAGTGAAATTTCTTCTTTTTTTCTTAAAGAAGAATTTCAGTTCCTTTTCCATATATTCAACATATTCTTTTTCACTTAGTATTAAATTATTCATTGTCCACCTTGACCTCTTCTTTTGTCTTTTCCATATTACTTTAATTGTATTATGATCTGCCCATGTATTTGATTCAATGTTTATATCTTGTATATTAGCGCATATCATAGCTATTCTGTTGCCCATATCATATCTATTCTGGACCAAGATAAATGTCTATTTGAATAATATGTGTATTATTTCTTTTCTGGGTATCTTTCTCTCCATGCATCTTGAATTGCTAGTTCTTCTGCCATTTTAAAGAATGCCTTTGATAGTATTTTTCTATTCTTTTTGTTTGTCTTTTGTGTTTTATAGTCCTTTTCTACATCTACTATTGCACTGTAATCTCCAATAACACAAATGTTTTCATATTCCAATTCTATTATTTTTTATATAATTTATCATAAAATTCTCCTTGACTTTCATTTGGGGCATAAATTGCCACTAATAATGTTCACTTATAGTTCTTCAATATTTCAACATTTCAGTATTAATACTCTCCCCTCATTGTCTTGGTAAATTAATTCCATTTTTATAGTGTCTTTTATATATAATGCTATTCCTCTTTTACTTTGTTGAGCCAGTGTAGTATATAATCTTCCAATCTTAGAGTAGTCCAATATTTTCTCATATTGTTTCTTAATATGTACTTCTTGCAAGCAAATTATATCCAACTTTAATTTCTCTAGTTTATTAAATATTCTTTTCCTTTTAATTGCTAAATTTAATCCATTTATATTAATTGTCATTAACTTAATTTCTTCTTCCATGTTCTTATTTGTAGTATGCTCTCATTGCCCTTGTCACTCTCATCTGTCTTGGTCTTTCTTCTTCCTTGGATGCTCTCTTTTCCAGTTCTTTTTCTTCTTCTCTTTGTCGTCTCTCATCCCTCTCTGCTTCTTCTTCTTGTAGTTTTATTTCTTCCATCTCTCTTCTTTTTTCACCTTCATATTCTCTAAAGTATTGGTCATAAAATAGTTCTGCTTTCTCAATTGTATCTAATCTGTGCCTTTGTTCCTGCCATGTCACCATTATTCCCTCTGATATCAGCCATCTAAAATTAATTTCCATTTTAATCAAGCATTTTGTCAGAAACTGATATTCTCTTCTCAAATCTCTTACACTTCTTGGTATTTGTTTCAACACTGTTATCTCCTTTCCTTTATATTTTAATGCTTCATCTTTCACCGCTTTTTTTTTGAGTTTTAAAATGAACTTTATTTGCAATGGATTAAAAAGATATAAACCTACGAGTATACAGAAATAAAAAATAGTAAACATACTAATAGGACAGTAAACATATTTCTATTACATTTGATAATAGGTTTGATAGTTCATAATAAACAATAATAAATAATAATTGGCAAGTATTCCTTGTCTCTTATAGATAACATATTAATAAATAAGTAACACATGTTACTCTACTATTGCTATTGGATTATAACTGTATTAATTAATCATTAGAACCTTCATAATGTTTATGTATTAGAGGAGATGCTTGAAACCATTATTTTATATATTCAGTATATACAACTATATATAATATGTTTCCTGGGTTCATATATTCTGTACATTCTTTTTCTTGTGTTCTACCCAATTGTACCATTTATCCCAGACTAGGTAGTACTTTGAATCATCCTTCCTATTTAATTTGAGCATGAGCCTCTCCATTTTGGCACATTCATAAATTTTTTGAATAATAATGTGTATCGGTGGTACGTTGGGCCTTTTCCAATATTGCGCCAAAGAAATTTGCACCGCTGTTAGTAAGTGGATGATCAGGTATCTCACTTTGGGAGAATAGTCCCCTTTAATCATCCCCAGGAGGAACAGTTCCAGTTTCCACTCCAGTCCGCATTCAATCATTTCTTCTATCCATATTCTTATCCTTGTCCAATATTTTTTAATCTTAGGGCATGTCCACCAAAGGTGGAAATAGGTACCGAATTTCTCTTTACATTTCCAACAGCTTGGGCTTGCTGTTGGATATATTTTAGCTAATCTAGAGGGTGGCAGATGTCATCTATATATCATTTTATATATATTTTCCTTGCATGGTATTGATTTTGTTAATGTAAGATTCCTTTGCCAGATTTCCTCCCAGTCATCCAGATCTATATTATCTTTCACCACTTTTAACATCTTTGTTCTTATGGCCTTCTTTGTAAATCTAATATGTATTGCTCTTGGTAGTTTATGTCTCATTCCATATTTGGTCTGAACTCTGAAAATTTTATTCATATCGGATATCATTTTCTCTTTTGTCTCTTCCCGGGCTGCTGCCAGTAAACCTGATATTTTGTCTGCTAGATTGTCATCTTTTTTTCTACAAGATTTTGAAATCTTAGGTAATCAGCCTTGTCCATCTCCAATAAGATGATTTTTTTTTCTTTGCTTTGATCAGATCTTGTTAATCTGAAGTCCATTTCTCCTACTCTTTGTTCTATTGTGGATGTTTTCTCTTCCATTTTCCCCATTTGTTCCTCATTCTTCATCATCATTTGTTGAATATTCTCTATTTTCCCTTCTACATTATCTACTTTTCCTTCCATCATCCCTACTTTTTCATCCACCTTCCCTATTTTTTCATCCATCTTTGGCACTGGGTCTTGCATTATTTGAAGTATCGCTTTAATTTCTGCCTGCATAGTCACTGCCTTTTCTTGTTGAATAATCAGGTCAATAGAACTTTGCTCTCTAGTACTGGATGTCACAGAAGATGAGGTGGAGGATGGTGCAGATGTCACTGTTTTTTTCATCTTGAAATATTTGACTTATTATCTCTTATATGTAAAATCAATTGTAATCCACAAGGTCTTTCCCCAACATTTTTTCTTCAGGTTCTTCTATACCTTAATCGAATATATTCCATGAAGGTAGTACTATACAATCCAAAAAGAAAGTAGAAAAAGTAAAAAACCAAAAAAGCTCAGTAAAAATGAGAGAGCACAAGAGAAAAATAAAATAAAATCCAAAAATTAATTTGGGGGGGGTGTGTGTGAAAAAAAATAGGAAGGCTATCAGTTAAAAAAAAAAAGAGGAGAAAAAATAATGCAGTCCGGATTAGGTAATTCAATATTCAAAGGAGAAAAAGAACGAAAAAAAAAGAGAAAAGGAAAAATAAGGAAGAGAAAAGAAAAAAGGGGGAAAAGATAGTTAATAATATCCACTAGGAAGGATGTAATTAAAATCCAACTGTAAATCTCTTATATCACCACATCTCAATGTACAGTCTTCTGCCATTTCTCTACTGTCTTCCACAGTGCAGTTTGGCACTCTATCCAAACAGCTCTCTCTCTCTCTCTCTCTCTCTCTCTCTCTCTCTCTCTCTCTCTCTCTCTCTCTCTCTCTCACACACACACACACACACACACACACACACACACACACACACAAAGATAGAGGAAAAATAATAAGCAGTTAAGTGAAAGGAGTTCTGGTTTCTATTTTTTTATGTCTTCTTTGTTTCTTTTAGTGTCCAAGGATTACACTGTTTCTAATATAAGTTCTCAATGTAATCCTCTATCCCTGTAAATAATTGTATCTTGTTTTGTCTTTCCTCTGGTCTCAAGGTCAGTCTGGTAATTCAATATTCCTTTCTCTTTTCCACCTTTATTTTCAAATTTTCCTCCCAGTAGATGGCACTGTTGAGTTTTCCCTTTAACTTTAAATGTTAACATTATTTATGAGTCCTTTAAAAGTTAAAAAAAAAGTTTTAAAAATCAGGGGAAAGAATAATTCAAAAACAAAATAATCCAATTTCTTTTCTTGGTCATCTTGGTTTAATAAACTTGGTTTAATAAAAAGCAAAATAATCCAATTTCTTTTCTTGGTCATCTTGGTTTAATAAACTCAGTTAATCCAGTTTTTAAAATAATTGGAAAAAAATCTTGTTCTTCGTTCCTCTTTCTGTTTGTGCTGGAAAAAGTTTTCCTTGCCACTTTTTTTGGGGGGGCGGGATTTAAACACTACCCACCCTTTAATTCTGGCTTTCTCTTCACCCTTTTCTTTTAGGGGGCTTTTCCTTATATTTTAGGGGGCTTTTCTATTATATTGCAGTATCCCTGGGATCAGCAGAGTGTCTTCTCCTCGATTGTCATCCTTCCAGAACAATTTAGGTCCAATAGACCAGCGGTTGCCTATGGCCCACTGGTGGCTGCAAGAAAATTTTGGTGGGCCTCAGAGAAATCTCACCCCAGAGCACCCCCCAAAAGCAATTAATCCAAGCTACACAGAAACACAAGGCTGCGCCAGCCACATTACCCGTGGGAGCCCTTCCTGCCCACTCACTCCTTACCCAGCAAACTTGCCTGCTAAATTGCTATTTTTCCTTTTTCCGACCATCAGCTGTTTTGCTGTGTCGGGAGATTTAGATTAGCTAGGAAGAAGGAAATGGTTGGATTTCTTGCTTTCTAGCTAGTCTTTAGATCTTCAGCTCTGCTTTTAAGTATAGCCGAACCTCCCTTAGGACTGAAGGTTCTATTATGCAGTGCAGACTTATGGCAAGCAAATTTTATGTGACAGACTCAGGCAGCTGATGGCAGATAGATAGATCACTGAATGATTCTGTGAGCAACTCAATCTGCCTGCCTGCTTTGCCTGATTTTGGGTAAAAGTTGCTCTTTTTTAATAAAATAAATAAATATTTACATACATGGTGTGTTGAGAGTTAATTTTGTGAGTTTGCTTGCTTGCAAATTTTATGAGTTTGCTTGCAAGCAAATTTTAGGTGACAGACTGAGCTAGCCAATGGCAGATAGATCACTGAATGAATCTGATTCTGTGAGCAACTCAATCTGCCTGCCTGCTTTGCCTGATTTTGGGTAAAAGTTGCTCTTTTTTTATAAAAAAAATCAATATTTATATAAATATTTATAATATTTACATACAAGCCAGTCACATGACCACCAAGCCACACTCACAAATTAGGCCATGCCCACAGAACCAGTTAGTGGTTCCTGGGATTTAAAATTATGAGTTTGGTGGTCCCTGAGGTCCAAAAGGTTGGCGACCCCTGCAATAGACCATGGGCTCTCGGGATTTTGATGTCCTCCCTAGGAGCCCCTAAGGATTCCACCATATCGCCACATCAGCTCTGCCCCACCCACCCCCGCCAAAGCACAATCTTGAAGCACAATCATGAGAATCACCCTTATCTTTTATTGTACGGTTTTATTAAAAGAATCCTGCAAGACTCAAAGTATTTCTCCTCCTTTCCTTTTATTCTCTGAAAAACTAGGAGGACTCCTTTTGAAACATTTTCCATATCACACACATACTTCTGTGTGTGGATAGGATACATCTTTATCTGCCAATGTTCTATTTGTAGCTCTCCAAGGTTATTCCTATGGATCATTGCAGTAAGCCTGATGAATCTGTGCCCAGGCAGGATGGGATGGGATGAGAGTGTGATCTTGATCACTCTAAATCAGAAGAAAATGAGTATTATTTGATAGCTGAGAGATCACAGACACAAGTCCTAATGGATTTCAAATACTCCAAGATTGAGCAAATGTTCCATCAATGAAAGCAAATCATTCATGTTTCTCTGATGCCTGGAAACTTTTCTGTAGTTTTTGGAAAATACCCCATGTGAGAATTAAGAAAGATAACACGCTCAAGCTAAAGGGGCCAGAATAAAAAGAATTCAGAGCATTTGTGGAATGGAAGTAGACAAGTGTGAGATGGCTGAGAATGTACTGCTTTTCTCTAAAAATTCAACATAGAATTTCTTATTTGCTGTGGGAGAGCCTTTCCTCTGCTTATTGATTTGTAATGAAAGGAGATTTTCAAACACTGCAATCAAAAATGTATTTACTTTTAAGGGAGTAAATTCTATTGAGCAAATTGAGATTTACTTTGAGGTAAGCAAGCATAAGCTAACGTAGAAAGTGCCATAAATCTTGGATTCATCAACAGGAACTGAAATCGAGAATCCTTAGCTCTGAACTTAGGGGGCCTGATGAAGAATAGAACAGAGTTCCTACACCTTGAATCACAGAAATGTTAAATAGAGGGTGTCAGCAGGTGCCATTGACCTACTGGTGACATCTGCTGAAATTCTTCTACATCCATTTTGTATCTGGTCAACCTAGCTGGATTTTTCACTATTTGGGTTCCATAATTAATTCTATGCCATTATTCCCCAATCCATTATAAGAATAAACATATATTTAGCAGTGAAAGAAAAGGAATATATACTTGAAGTCAAAAAGAAAATCAATATAGGAATCTCAGTCATATGCTAAAATAAGGGATATTAAATTGACCCAAGAGCAAATAAATAAACTTCAAACATTCACACACAAAAAATATGCAAATGTATTTTATATTCAGAAATTGAAAAAAGTCTGCACATTCAGTCATCTGATTTCCAGGCCTACAGGCTATATTCTAAGAAAACACTGAATTGCATACGACCTTCCCAGTTTATTTATAGTATGGAAAACTGATGGCTGAGAAAAGCAGTCCTGCACTGAACTTTTCATTCAATATTCTGGCATCACTGTTTTAACTTGGCAATAGAGAGGCAAGAAAGCATTTTCCAAAATGTTCACTCCCCCCATTTTCTTGCAGGATTTGTCACCCTTTCTTGTCCTTCTTGAGGAAGATGATAAATGGGACGTCCAAAAAGATTAGTGAAGTTACAGCTGAGTACTTTCTGGCTTCCCTGCTTTTCTCCAGCTGTTGCTTTCCACTATAGTTCTGGCAGCTCTGCAATAGGGCTACTTAGTTGGTGAAATCAAGGAAGGTCATTACTACTAAGTGCTTGTGGAGTGTAATACTCCTTGACTTTTCTCAGCATTCACATTCCCCCTTATTACACAGCTGAAGTCAACTTCAGTTTAAGCTGAAGTTAACAGATAACAATCTACTCTTTCTAAGAAGTGTCTCCGTGGAATTTTATCTGCCCTATGGTCAAAGAAGACATAGAGTCTATACTTCAAGGCTTTCTGGAATCATATACCTTATATCCAGTACACATTCTACTTCTTCCCTTTCAGGCCAGTTTCATAACTTTAGAGCTGGTTGCAAATGATATAAATGGGAAAATTCTCATGAAGTCATCGTGCAAGAATACATATTACATATGGATAGTTCAAGCGAAATATGGACCTCCATTCTAAATTACATTGGGTGTTATTTTGATTCAGCTGATCAATGTTCTCCAGTTATATACAAACATTTGCATACTATTATGCAGATGCTCATACTAAAACCAATTTAAAATTGAGTTCTAAATATTTATATTTAATACTTTTTACAAAGCATAAATAATTCAGTATAAGACTCCTTAATTCAGTTCAGCCAGGTAGAAAAACAAAAAAATGTGTATACAACACTCTTACATTAAGATAATAGTTTCAAGAGTCACTAGCCTACCATTTCCAATAGCAAAACACACACAACTTGCACCAATGGTAGACTTCTTTCCCTGCACAAAATGCCAGCTTCAAAATAAAATTTTTCCTAAGGATGTCAACAAGCAAAGGCTCCACAATGGCTTATATCCCATTAAGTATGAGCATCTAGTCCCTTCAAAAGTATAAATGGAAAAACTAACATTTTATATTTATGCATTTCCTTTGACTGATTTGCTCTTGTCTGTTGTTAACAAGTTTGAAAATATCAGGTTATAAAATCTGTCTCTAGTCTAGAGGGTAACTATATTGCATGAAATATCATCAACAAATGCATTCTTCTTTCATGAAGAAATTATTTTTCTTGATGATTGCCCATATAGGAAACAGATAAGATGTAAGAATTCCAAGACTTACAATGTTGCTGCTAGTGAAATTATTATTAAAAATCCCCAAAAGCTGGTTCCATAATTATGTAGAACGGGCATAGACACAACACTCTTGAGAGCCAAAGAGAAAGATTTCTCTTGCCCTATTCTATGCTCATAAACTTCAGCTCTGAAAGTTTGGGAGTCCCTCCAGAACAGGATGATAGCTGGTAGAAACCATGAAACTGGCACAATAGGGACATGTAAGCTAGGTAGGAAGTGCAAGCTAGAGATAACAATTAAAACTTCAACACTGGTGTCTTCCAGAACTAGCAAAGGAGCTGCTACATTTCAGTTGACTCAGAAAAATGGAAATAAAAAGCCTAGAAATTAAATCTTGAAGCACATATGTAGGCCTTAATTATTATTTTTTGTATAGAGCAGATACATCTTCCACTTGATTGTGTTCTTGTCTGCAATAGAAACTGATCTTGCTGAGTTGTGCCTATAAAGCTGTTTATAGAGTAAATCAAGTCCTGGCTAAGGGGTTAGGTGTGTGGAAAACCTAGATTTTCAGCTAGCCTATGTGAAGGACACATTTGCTAATTCACTTCTACACATTTGTGAGCATCCAGCACAAAGAGCAGGGTGGGTGTGGTAGAACTGTTTCACTTTTGCAAATAGAAGTTGCCTTTCCATGTGTGTAACTACATCACTAGCATTACATTGTAGAAGCATTTTTTGTGGAACTCTTTCATATTTAAGTGAGGCATTGAGGCACATGAAAGATGAAGAAACATTGAAAAATCAGCATGAGGGCAAGAGGAGCGAGAGTATATCTATCCTCCTTTTCCAAAATACCAGCTGATGACAACACTGCTGGGTTCAGCAAGTTGGGTAATTTTGCACTGAATATGAATGAGTTATAAGATAAATGACATTTAGTGACATTAATTAACTGATTAAATTAAACCTGATATTTTAATCAGAATTTGTTTATGCAAAGCTGTGAATAAAAACTGTAGTTTAACCCAGTTACTTTAAAAATGCAAGTTACCATAACAAC
Source organism: Notechis scutatus (assembly GCF_900518725.1). The sequence continues at coordinate 6,894,520 of NW_020716661.1, read as the reverse complement.
TTCTTGCAGTCTTAAAGGTGGTCTTTTCTTTATAATATTTTTAGAACTTGAGTTGCCATAACAACTGGGTTCCATCTCTGTTTTTTAATCTAAAGAGTTAAAGTGTATTGTTCCTTTAAAGACAATCAAAATATGGTTAAGTGAAATGCTAGGAATCAAACAGCACAAATGCTCACATAAGCCTGCATTTAAAGAAAAGAAAGGAAAGGAAAGGAAAAGAAAGCTCACTGTGAGAAACAGAACCAAGGAACCTTTTTTGTATGACAAGCTCAAATATCCCTTTCAATACCCAAGTAAATTTTAAAATGAATATTTGTCAATCAAGGAGGAAGCATGTGTAATGGAAAACCACTGTATGATGAATTCTCAAAATACTCTAAGAATGAATCAAATGTCATTTTCATTAACTGTCGACCATTTCCTTTTTACTTAAGCTTCTGAAATGAAGCATTTCATTTATGCCTCTGATAGTTCGACAGAAACAGCAAACCTAGCCATAACATTCACTAGCCTTCCTTGATTGTATACCTAACTTTCTCATTAGGTTCTTGTAATAATGAAGTGAGAAAATGTTGATGCCCTGAGATGACCTTGGGAACTGCAGGGAAAAAGATCGTTTTGGGGCAGGGGTGGGATGCTACCGGTTCTGCCCGGTTCTATAGAGCCGGTAGCTCTGAAGAGCAGCAGACACAGAACTGGTTCTGTGTTTGCTACTGTTTGGCCTGCCTGGGCTCTTATCTGCTCTTTATTTCCTGCTTTTTCAACCTCAGTTGCTTTGCGCGGCACAGCTGTGGTTGAAAAACTAGGGGAAAAGAAGCTTTTCTAATGCTGCGCACCTGTGCGCAGTGCTTTTCAGCTGTCCGGGCGGCACAGCCTAAGGTTATTTTACACATATACACAGCAAAACATAATAACTGAACAGGTTGAATCCCACCCCTGTTTTGGGGCATTGAACGTTCACCAATCAAGCTAAGAGTAGAATGCATTACTCATGAGATGTGGGGGTTCATTGAGGGAGCAGTCGTTGGAATAAAAATAGAGAAGTCGAAGAGATCAGCCTAGAGTGAATAATGTACAGTAGGTCTTGTTCTTGCATTGTGTAGCATAATCTTCTCCAATTTCATTCTCTCAAGAAATAGCAATAGTACTTAGACTTATATACCACTTCACAGTACTTTACAGCCTTCCCAAAGCAGTTTACAGAATCCGCATATTGTTCCCAACAATCTGGGTCCTCATTTTACCAACCTTGGAAGGATGGAAGGTTGTGTCAACCTTGAGCCAGTGAGATTTGAACTGCCAAACTGCTAGCAATTGGCAGTCAGCAGAATTAGCCTGAACTCTAACCACTGAGCTATTGCAGCTCTTAATGGATTCTCAGCCAGCTTGGGAAGGTGCACATATATCTAGATGGGTATTGCAGATCCAAGGCTATTCATCCTTTACCTGTTGCTATCAAATTACCTTGCACCGCAGTACAACTTTGACTTGTTAGTAGGTCAGCTGGTCACCTCTGCATTTACCACAGGAAAAAGCACTGGGTGACTAATTAATTTTTCAGCAGGGCCACCTGGGATTTCTCTGAGGAAAGAATGTAGTCACTTATACCATGCTCCCATTCACCTCTGTCATGATCTTTGGTTTTGTCATTAAATCTTAATTATCACTGTAGTCTGAAGCTGCTCTCATATCTATAGTAACAGGCCTCGTGCCTTCATGCCCTAAAAAAACCTGCATCTGTCCTTTGTCCAGGATGAACAAAAACCTTCTCTTTTGCCTACTGCATGCTAAGCAAAAGATCCATATTGAATTTCTCAGCAATTTGCCCTTTGTCCAGATAATCTGATGAGAATGCAATATATATTGCATTACTCAAGGCTCTTCTTCACCCATACAAAACAGATCAAGCAACAGAGTGGAACTAGGAGAGGTGACCCTGGATTCCAAGTGTAATTGTGGTCCTGTATCTTAATGAGGTTTCAAGAGGAGACAACCGAGCAGGCTTGGGGGCAGGGACAAGAGAGAGAGGGGGGCCTGCTGCTGCAGCTCGCTGACTGGGGGAGGACATTTAATTAAACAACAATAAAAATGTCAGCTGCTGCAGGTTAGCCATCTGAATCCCTTCTTCCCTTTTTTTGCTCTTTCATGACAGAAAGCAAACAAAGACTGCTCTAAATGCCAGCTTCTGCTCATCCACCTTTGCTTTGTCCCATTCAGTCAAACTCTCCAACTGCTTCAGGAAAAATCAACCAGCCAATCATACACACACACACACACACACACACACAGAGAGAGAGAGAGAGAGAGAGAGAGAGAGAGAGAGAGAGAGAGAGAGACTCACACAGAGAAAGACACCAATGGCAACTCCTGAAATGATCTCTACTAAAAAGGCAGAATCTCTCACACATATATGGTCTCAGTCTAGGATGTCTGAGGGGCGTGCATAAGCACACCAATCGTGCCTACCATCCCTGTCCTATTGTTTTTTATTTTTCTTATAAGTATCTATCTCATGTATTCAAAACTATATTTGTTCTTATATCTGTATCTTGTAAGCGATTGACAAATCAAATCAAATGTAAATGTCTTTGCCATGATTTTGGGGATTAATATTTTCTTCATTATAGGGTGCAGCCAATATAATCTCGGCTTCATAAAGCATCCTACCAAGTTCTTGCTACTGCTTAATGAGTGAGTAGATTTCTCTCATTTAGATCAAGCTATAAAAATCTGTTCCTCTTCTCATTTGGTTTTCCTCCTCTTCAGCAGTTAGGCAGAAACTTATCTACTTTGGGAGGGAATACATTGTTAAGAGGATTTTTTTTTAAATTATTCCTCTTGTATCTTAGAGATGCTGTTTGATAACATTAGAATCAACACTCAGATAAATTAACTATTATAAAATAAGTTTAGACACATATAAAGAGATGATATATGCTTTTTTAAAACATAGGCATTTCCACAAGACAGCTGTTTCTTTTACCCCAGTTCCTACAGATACAGTGCAACCTCTCTGAATCTGCTCCCTTCATACAAAAGAGAAAGTGGGGAGGGAAGCTAAAACCTACCTTCCAGTTCTGGCATTGATTTTGTAAAAAAGGGAGGAAATCCCTTTGTATCTTGTATCTTAGAGATGCTGTTTGATAACAGTAGAATCAACAATGGACTTCTGGTTTGAAAGGCTTTGGTGGCGGCAGGAATCCGCGATTGTGCATGGTTCCTGTCGCGCTCGCCGCTGGCGTGCCCCTGATCTAGCTGGATTTGGGGGTTAATAGTCACCCCGTAGAGGTGACTGAAGATAGAGGAGGCCCAACAGGGGTCCGGGGGAATCACAACCCCCCTCCTCAGCTGGCTCAACTCCTTTCTCCAAAAGCGGTGGAGTGGCGGTCAGCAATGGCCACGACAAAGAAACTTTCATCCGGACAAGACTGTGCAGGAGGAAGCTGAGAAAGTGAAAGTTTTTGGCTGAACCGGGATAACAAGTAACATCTAAATACCCTGGAAATTCAACTTTCTTAAAGATACATTGTTCCCTAAGAAGATCGTAAAAAAGCGGTGGAAGAAAGTTAAAAGGGAAAGTTTTATTTTTCTCACTCTCCTTCCCTATGGAAATAGCAGAAGGAAATCGGAAAACCCCTCTTGGCAACAGAAGGTAATTAAATTTTAAAAATAAAACCAAGGGGGTATTAAAGATTTCTGAACATTGGAATCAAAAAATTTAAAAATTCTTCTTTTTTCCTATAAGTGGGAAGGGAGAGATAAAGAACTTATATTAAGACTTTGCTGGAGGAGATTGCTTGGAGCTTATAAGACCAGAGACAAACTGTAATAAGACTTCTAAAAAATACATTTTGGAACTTTGCAATTGATTCTACCCCAAGAAGAGAAAGTATAAAAAGAAGAAAGTGCTAAATGAAACAGTTTGTGTTGATTAGGGTTGCTTGGTGACTTTGGGACTTTGGAAACTATTTTTTGAAAGACTAATAACTTTTGGGTTGTTTAAAAAATCTCACAATGGCATTATCTGTTGAAGAATTGAAAATGGAATTTCAAAAATTAAGAGAAGAGGAACAAGAAGGGAAGGGCTCTTCTGGATCTGTTTTTCACTTTTTGGAAATGGCGATTTCTACCTACCAGGAATTACAACAACAAGAAAGCTAAGATGATGAAGAAGAAGCCATCTTTAATGAACAAATAACTTTAGTTGAGGAAGAAAAGGGAAAGAGGGGAAAGAGAATGGAGAATTCAGGACTTAAAAAAACAACCAAAAAAAGGAAAAATTAGGTGAAAAATCGATACAATGTCAGAAAGCAAGAGAAAAGAGGAATACAACAGAGAGGGGAGATTAAGAGGGTGGAGATTAAGAGATGGGGGGGGGTAAAAAGCCTAGATTGGACAAGAAAGGAAGGGGAAAAGGGAAGAGAAGTCACAAAGGCTTGAAACAAGATGTAAAAAACAGATCTTTTTCAGAGACAAAGGGTAAAATTCAATTAAAAAGAGATTCTGCAAAAGCACACAAGATTGTATTGTAGTATTGTATTTGAAATAGAGTTAGAAAATTGGAATATCATATGATTTAATAAAATATTAAAGGGAATATGTAAAATGTTTAAGATTTAATGATAGAGTTTAATTTGCTTTGGATTATTGTTTCAACTATATTATAAATGTATTATTTTCTTATTTTAAAACGTATGTAGAATGTACTAAGCAGAATCAGAATGGAAATCATATATTATCTTAAGTGTTAAATTTAGGGGAAAGATAGACTCCAGGAAGAGAAAGTTTAAAAAGAAGGGCTAAATGAAATAGTTTGTGTTTACAGAAGAGAGTGGAGACCAAGAGGGTGGAGATTAAGAGACGGGAGGGGGGGTAAAAAGACTAGGATTACAAAAGAGGTTCTGCAAAAGTACATAAGATTGTACTTTTGTATCTTTACTTGAAACAATGTTAGAAAACTGGATCTTTATATGATTTAACAAAATACCAAAAATGCATAAATGATAAAGTTTAATATACTATGGATTATTGTTTCAATTATATTATAAATTTATTATTTTTCTATTTTAAAATGTAGTAGGTAGTTTTAGAATGTGCTAAGCAGAATCAGAATGAGAATTATATATTATTTTAAGTGTTAAATTTAGGGGAAATATATAAAGGCGTCATACTTCAACTAGTGATTACAGGAGAAATATTGTGTTAATAAGAAAAGAAAAATAGATGATTACAGAACAGACAAAAGATATCAGTATAATGATTTAAATCGAGATGAAATAAATAAAATGGAATTAAGAGAGTGAAAAGAGGGGAGGAGCCATATAGAAAATATAGAATGGTAAATAAGATATGAAATGGTATATAAAGTGAGCATGAACACCTTGCAGTCCAAGGGACTCACAGGAGTCTTCTCCAGTACCATAGTTCAAAGGCCTCAATTCTTTGGATCTCATCCTTTCTTATGGTCCAAATTTCACAGCCATACATTGCAACTGGAAAAACCACAGACATACTTTTATTGGCAGGATGATGTCTCTGCTTTTTAGTATGCTGTCTAGATTTGCCATAGCTTTCCTCCCCAGGAGCAAGCATCTTTTAATTTCTTGGCTGGAGTCCCCACCCGTGGTGATCTTGGAGCCCAGGAAAATGAAATCTGTCACTACCTCCATTTCTTCCCCATCTAGTTGTCAGGAATTGAGAGGGCCGTGATCTTAGTTTTTTTAATGTTGAGTTTCAAGCCAACTTTTGAACTCTCCTTCTTCTGCATCAAGGGGCTCTTTAGTTCCTCTTCACTTTCTGCCATCAGAGTGGTATCATCTGCATATCTGAGGTTGTTGATATTTCTCCCAGCAATCTTAATTCCAACTTTTGAATTTTTTCAATACTCATCTTATTCCCAATACTATTATAATATTAATATTACATTATATTATATAATATATTATTATAATTATATAATATAATAAATAATATAATATAATATAATATAATAATTATTATATTATATTATATTATATTATATTATATTATATTATATTATATTATATTATATTATATTATATTATATTATATTATATCATATTATATCATATCATATTATATCATATTATATTATTATATTATTATTCTCAATACTCATCTTATTCCCACCCATTGGTATTAAATTGTTGTTATCAATCATATCTGACCCTATGGATCAGCACTCTGCATGCCCCTCTGTATCACACTGGAATGGGACAACTTGCCACAGCCAACTAACTGTGGCCAACTCACCATGGGACAACTTGCTGCAGGACAATTTAACAATTCTATTTAATTATTTAAAATTTTTGCAATTCACTTTTACTTCTTGTCCCTCCATTTGCATCTTTTCTTTAATAATTCTATTCCACTATTTCTTTGATATTAGTGTAACTCTTGTCCCGCAATAAGTTGTCCTGCAGTGAGTTGGCTATGGCAAGTTGTCCTGCAATGAATTGGCAAGTTGTCCATAGCAAATTGTCATAGGCCTGTGCTGAGTTGGCCATAGCAAATTGTCATAGGCCTGTCTCAGGCTGCCTTCTTCAGATCTGCCATAGTCATTTGGGTGTTATCCTTTATAGTATCCAGCTAGCAGGTACTAGGGCAGCCCATTCTCCTTTTTCCATTGATCTCTTCCAGCATGATTGACTTTTCAAGTGAGTCAGGGAAGGCGGAGCCACGTCACCGCGATACAGCAGCTGATATCTTTGCCCCTGGTCGGTCCCAACGGACCTAAACCGTCCCATAGAGACGGTGATAGTAAGGGGCACTTTCTGTTGATCCCAGGGACATCGCAAAGTCCCTGGTTGATCCAGGAGAAGCCCTTTTACCATCGGCGGAGAGGCAGCCATTAAGCTGCTGAAGCTGGGACAGCTCCGGAAGGAAGAGATTGAAAGAGAAAGTGTATCGGTTTGGTGAGGACTTTTTTTTATTATTAATATTTGGGACTAAAGGACACCCTAAGAATGAGAAGAAATCTGTAAGATTTTCGACAAAACTGACTTAGCGGCGATTTTTAAAAAGAAATGTCAAAGTGAGGCTTGGCTTTTTACTTTTACTTTTTTTTTACTGAACTTCTATTGCGATTTAGCAATTGTTAACTGGACTGGTTTTTCCTCTTATATTTACCTATTTTTCTTCTCCTTTTTGACTGTTTTTATTTTTTAGAATAGAGGCTCCCTTTAGTAATTTTTTATATATACATATATATCTTCTTTTTTATTATGCTTTTTCTGGGAAAGAAGGGGGAGTGGATGAAAGAAACTTTGTAACACTGCCAACTAGAGGCTTGAAAAATACTTTATTTGAAGCTGAGAGAACTGTGAAAAACTCTCTCTCAAGGACACTGGAACTTGATAAGATAGAGGGAAGAACACTGGAGAATGTTTTTACAGGTGTTCTTTGGGACTTCTATCAACAATTGAATATTTGAAGCTTGGCTTTGAAATTTGTGGTCATAATAAGAGCCTTGGATAATTAAATAAAATGCAGTGTGCTCTTTTTCTATTTTTTCTTAGCTGTCTTACCCCTCCTCTTCAACCCCATAGTATTTTGTAATATTTGTATATTTATTTTTTATTTCTTTTCTTTTTAAAGGGAAAGCCTCAGAATATCTTTTTCTTTTTCTTATTGGGACTTTTGCCTTTTCCATTTTCATTTTTGATCCATTTTTATGGCTATTTTTTATTATTGAGATCTTTCAACTGGATTAAGGTGTGAAGAACCTGAAGAATTCTTTTCTTTTTTTCTTACTACTTTTTAATACTATTGGGTTTTATTCTTTTTCTTTTTAATTTTTACTTTGAATCATAATTGACTATCCCACAATAGGATTAAGGTCTAGAAGAACCTGAAGAACCTTTTCTTTTTTCTTTTTAATTTTGGGCTTTTTAATTTTTATTGTCTTTTTTTATTCTTTTTTATTCTCTTTCTTTTTCCCTAATTGGATTACAATTGGCCACTCTACTAATTGGATTAAAAGAGCTTGAAGATCCTGAGTTACCTAAATGAGTAAGAAATTCATATCTTCTGGCATTTCAACTTCTGCTCCTGCCTCCCCAACAGTTGGAGGACGACGTTTAACCCATATAATGTTGAAGCAAGATAAAGAACAAGTGGATTTAAAGATGATTATGCAAGGAATTCAAGAACTTAAAATGAAATCGGATATCATTGAAAAGAAAATAGAAAATATTGAACAAAGAGATGAGAATGTTGAACAAAGAATAGAGAGTATTGAACAAAGAACAGAGAGTATTGAACAAAGAATGGAGAGTATTGAACAAAGAATTGGGAAGACCGATGAAAAAGTTGAAAATATTCAACAAATGATGGTGAAATATGATGAGAGACTCCAAAAAATTGAAGAGAAAGACAAACAAAGAGATGAGACAATTGGAAATATTGATAGCAGATTAATAATGGTTGAACAAGACTTTTCAAGTGAGTCAGCTCTCATGACATGACCAAAGAACAATAGCCTCTCTTTGGCGATCTTGACTTCAAGTGATTATTTTTGGTGAGGTTCGGTCTAGGACTTCTTTGTAATTTTTTTCAGTCCATGGGATGCATAATAACATATATTTTTATTTATTTATTTATTTATTTAATTTATATTGCCGCCTGTTCACCCATGGCGACTCGAGGCGGCTTACACAATGCAATGCCATATTTAAAACAAAAAATAAAATAAAAATAAAAGCAATAAAAACTAACAAAAAGAATCAAATAAATTAGTAAATTACAATAGAACAAAATTTGGGAAAACAAAAAAACAAAACAAGAACAAAAATCAAAAAATCAAAAACCAACTCCCACCCCCACCCACCCCCGACGACAGCAGATCACACTAGCCACTTGATGGGCTCCATCCCTCTCTGGGTTTCCAAGGCCTGCTGGCAAAACCAGGTCTTCAGTGCCTTCTGGAAGAGTGCTAGAGTGGGGGCCATTTGAAATCTCTGGAGGAATGATGTTCCAGAGAGATGGAGCCACCATGGAGAAGGCCCTTCTTCAGGGTCCCACCAGGTGTATCTCCCTCAGGGGTGGGACCCGCAACATTTCCTGCCTCCTCGCTCTAATGGGTTGGGTGGATGTGACTGGCAAGAGATGTTTCCTTAGATGACCTGGATCCAAGCCATGAAGGACTTTAAAGGTGATAACCAGCACCTTGAATTGCACCCGGAAGCAAATCGGCAACGAATGCAGCTCCTGCAGGAGAGGTGACACGTGCACACCGGGGTCTGCATAAAACCATGCAGGCCACTGCATTTTGCACCAACTGGAGCTTCCAGATGCTCTTCAAGGGCAGCCCCATGTAGAGCAATGCGCAATAATCAAGATAAGAAGTGACCAGGGCATGAGTGACTGTGAGTAGGGACCGCTGATCCAGGAAAGGGCTTAACTGGTGCACAACCCGCAGTTGTGCAAAGGCCCTTCTGGCCATGACCACCATCTGCTCTTTGAACAGGAGTCGTGAGTCCAAGAAAACCCCTAGGTTACACACAGGGTCTGTTTGGGGTAGTGCCACCCCATCCAAGACTAAAGGTGGTAATTCTCCCTGAACCAACGAACCCCAAACCCAAAGCCACTTGGTCTTGCAAGGGTTTAATTTCAACCCGTTGCTCCCCATCCAGCCCCTAACAGCCTCCAGACATTGTGAGAGGGAGGACACAGCATCACTTAACTCACCACAGGCTAAGACATACAGCTGAGTATCATCAGCATATTTGCTACCTTAGAATTACAGGGTTCTATGTGTGTCATGACCTTTTTTCGGGAAATGAGCCTTAAACATTTGAAAAATTGTACTGGTTACCCCATTGTACATAGATGGGAAAATTTTGGTATGTGAGCCTATCAACAAATAGTGCATGCAAGAAAAAAAATGAGGCCAATGGTGACTCATCTTGGGGCCATACTGGAGGCTCCAAATATCAGATAGAACCTTGTCACACTAAGTTATACCATAAAAATGAGAATTATAAAGTTTAATTTTAAAAAAAGCATTGATATTAACTCAAATTTGTTTTTGTGACTATAAAATGCTTGTAAATTACTATTTGAAGGTTCAGCAGTAAATGTAAGAATGTAAATGCATGTCTTAATACCGAGAATTACTATTTAACCCCAGTTTTTCTTTTTTTCTTTTATTTTAATTCTACAAAAAACATTTGACATACATTTAAAACAGACAAATCAACACACACACACACACACACACACACACACACACACACATTTTACAGCATATATTGAGCAAAGGTTAAAAAAAATTTCTTTATCTTTATCATTGATGTGATCTGCCTTGTTACAATAGCTCCTTTGTTCTTTTAATGTTTTAATTTCTCTATATGGTTTGTGATTAAATGCACGTCTTCTGGCTTTTCCATAACTTATCCAAATATCAAATATTACCTTTTCTTTAACCACTCATACCAAATGTTCCATATTTCATAATAGTCACTATCTTGTTTATTTTTTAACAGTTTGGTTAGGCTATCCATCTCAGTGCATTCATCTTTTTAATTACCATATGCTCTGAAGGAATGGAAGACAGTTTCCAATTTTGTGCGTAGATTATTCTGGCCACAGTCATGATATGCAAAATTAAATATTGATATTTTTTCTCCATGTTTGAATCTATCATACTTAGCAGAAAGGTTTGGGGTTCAAGTTTTAAATTTTGTTTTGTTATATTTAAAATCCAATTTCTAATATTTATCCCAAATTTCTGAGCACATGGGCAAGTCCACCACATGTGAAAATATGTTCCTTGTGCGTAGTTACATTTCCAACAATTGGGTAGTAGGTTGGGGAACATCTTAGCCAATCTCGCAGGAGGTAGGTGCCAGCGATGAACCATTTTATATAAATTTTCTTTATACGAGACTGACATGGTTAATTTGTAATTTGTTTACCAAATGTGTTCCCACTTGTCTAATTCAATACTACGACCCACGTTTTTAGACAGGATGCGCTCTTTACATTCACCATCGCTTTGGGACGGTTTAGATCCGTTTGGACCATCCAGGAGCAAAGATATCAGCAGCGATCTCAGACCTTTAAGATCGCATGCCGTATCATTGAGACGCCAGCAACGCCCTCTTCTTTATTCTTTTTAATATTGTAAAGTGATAGTTAGACCTCTCACATAGGCTTTGGTCATATCACAAAGATTCTGTAGGGAGGTATGTTCTCTTTTGTTTATTTCAAAAAATATGTTCAATTCTTTCTTTATCATTTCAATATATTTTTTATCTCTTAATATGGTATTGTTAAATGTCCATCTTCCAATTTTTCTCTTTCCTTTTCATTTAATTTGAATGGGATTATGGTCAGCCCATAGGTTTGGCAAAATCTTGATCCTTTCAATATTCTCCATTAACCCTGGGTCCATCCATATCTGATCTATTCTGGACCAAGAGTGGTGGGGGTTCAAAAAAAAAGTATATTGTTTTTTATTTGGATTTAATTCTCTCCACACATCTTTCAAGTTAAGTTAACTTTTATTAAAAGAAGAAGGAATATTCTCCTTTCCTTTTTTTTTTTTTTTTTGGAAGTTCTATAATCTTTATCTTTGTCTGGAACTGCATTATAGTCCCCTACAATGCATACATTAGCATACTCAAATTCTATTATCTTATGGTGAAGCCTATTATAAAAGTCTTTTTGGTCTGCATTCGGGGCATATATTGTGACTAATAACATCTTTTTCTGGTTTACATTTATTTCTATAAAGAGCATTCTCCCTTCTTGATCTTTGTATATTTGTTTATGTTGCAACCAATCCTTTACATATATTACAATACCCCCCCCCTTTTTTTTTTTTGTTTGCAAGTGCCAAGTACATTTTACCCAAATTTATATTCTTTAAGAGGTCTGCTTGATTATCTGGAATATGCACTTCTTGGATACAAGTTATGTCAGCGTTTTGTTTTTTGAGTTTTTCAAATATCTGTTTTCTTTTTGATGATAAATTTAAACCATTGATATTGACTGAAAATAAAGTGATTTCTCTATCAGTGTCACTGATTGTGTGAGGCATTTCTCGTTTCATTCCTTGTTCTAGGCTCTCTTCTTCTTAGTCTGTTGCCTTCCCCTTCTTCTCTAAGATTTTGGGGTTCAGAGTGTGGATCAGATTATTTTTCTCCGGAGAGTTGTTCCTCTTGGCTTCTCATATTTAAGTTGTCTCTACTTTTTTGTTCTTCCTCGGGTCCTAGGTGTCATTCACAAAATTCCAAATGGTAGATAGATTCTTGTCACACTCTTAACTCATTTTTGACAAAAATGTTAGATTGAACCCTGTAATTCTGTTTCTGTCCTAAATCCAGGCCTGAATCCTGACAGGTAAGGGTCGAGATAATACATTTCATCCAGAAACCTCTGGAGCTACTGCGCGACCACCTTCTCAACAACCTTCCCCAAAAAGGGAAGATTGGACACAGGTCAGAAATTATCCAACCAGGTGGAGTCCAGCGATGGCTTCTTAAGAAGAGGGCGGACCACAGCCTCCTTAAAGTGCTGGGGCACTGTCCCCTCCTGTAGAGAAGCATTAATCATGACAAGAGGACCAAGGACAGATCTACCAATTCTAGATCACATAGACACTGCTCCAACGAGAACACCAAGTCGGGAGTGTGACCACTATTACTAGTTGGGCTCTGGATAATCTGGGACAGGTCCATGGAAGTCATTGTATCTATAAAATCTCGGGCTACCTCTGACCCTGACCCCAGAAGGCACATTGAAATCCCCCAGAACTATAAGCCTGGGGAATTCCACCGCCAGCCCTGCAGTGAGGTCCAGGAGCACAGTTAGGGAAGCTGCCACGCAACAGGGAGGCTAGTATAACAGCAGCAATCCCACCTGATCCCTTGAGCCCAATCTAAGAAAAAGGATCTCACAGCCGGGGACTTGCTGAACAGTGCCTCTGGAGGCTACTAGAAATTCTCTGATAACAACAGCCACACCTCCTCCCCAGCCCTGAGGTCTAGACTGGTGCCATGCTCAATAACCTACTGGGCACATTTCTACAAGAGGAACGCCTCCCTCTGGGCCCAGCCAGGTCTCAGTTATACAAGCCAGATCAGACTTCTCTTCAAGGATCAAATCGGCAATAAGGCTAGCCTTATTGCAAGCTGATCTCACATTTAAAAGCAGTAGTCTAAGACCAGGGCCACCACAGATCTGCTGACCAGGAAAATGAGGTGAGCGCAATGGGGCAGAACATGAGATCATTACTAAACACCAAGGTTGCGTTCCCCATGCCTGCCCTCTTCTTTGTCTCCCATATCTCCTGTTATCTAACACCACTGAAATAGGATATCCTCCTCTGCCTTCCCTTATAACCATTACATCTTCCATCCCCAACACTTCTCTTTGAAAAGGGGGAAAAATCTACTTCCATTGACAGATTGTTGGGGGCAAGATGAGCTTTACAGGCACTATAGCATTTGCTCTCAGCACCCTCAAACTCACACCACCCCTTATTGCTGCAGAGGGGTCACATCCAGCTCCCCTTATCTCTCAACATAATCAGAATATGTCCACTCAATGCATAAACCGTACCCTGCCCAGTTGCTCTCACCCACCAAGCAGCAAGCCACACCTTTCCCCCAGCTCTCACCTGGGGGAAAGGGACCAACATGCTCTCATTCAACTTTTCCCACAGCCTCAGGATTCCCCAAGCAACCCTCCAGGCCCGACCACAGAACAACCACAAAAATGCAGGAGCAAAACTGCAAATGGTAGCTAGAAAAAAATAGCCAGAAAGGCTTGCTATGCTGCATTGGAAATGTAGCAGCTTTGTAGTCCTACAATGTCTCATGAAGTTCACAGTTCCAAGTTCTCATCAGTTAATCTCAGGAAATCCCAACAGCAGCCTGCCACTCTCCACACCATTATTAACCATGAATAGGCCTAGCTGCCAACAAAGGCCAGAGAAGCTTGTCTCTTCTGTCAGCTCTGCCTCCATCAGATGACCCACACTATCAATTCAGATCAGCAGCTGCTGACTCTTGGGTTCTCAGACCAGGGTTTAGCTTCAGTCAGGGGAGTCCAGGGGGAGATCAGGGAAGCCACACAATCATAAAATCGTCCACCTCCTCTGCTCTGACTATCCATCTCTCCGTCTCACCTTCCAACTGTCATTTTCCGACTATTCCACTCTACCAGCTCTTGGCCTATCAGTTTCATTTTAGCATTTTCATTCATAATTAAACTTATACCTTCACTTCTCTCCATGTATTTCAATCTCTATAAAAATCAAATCACCATTTTCAGATTTGTTACATTCTTCCACTTTCTCTTAGTTTCATAGAAACAGTGCCTATTCATTTTTCAATTGTATTGGTGCATCTTTTTTACTGTTTAATTGTCTGGCATACCAAGTCACAATATTCCAGAGGCCATAATCGTACATTGTGAACATCAATACCCATGTGGCTTTGATCAACTGAGGATGTCAATAACACATTCTAGTAATCTCAAAGCATAGATTAAGCAGCCAGCATTTGCTGTACCTGTGCTACATGTAGCATTCTCTGTTAATTTAATGTGATGTAGGGACTACTTTGGCACAATTTAACCAGAGTGCCATAAATGCCAAAGGTCAGTTTTATTCCATACTCATGCTATTCTCATGCTGTTCTATGCTATTCTACTCATGCTATTCTATGAGTACGGAATCTCTAGTCTAAAGTTTACCTTGCAAACTAGCATACTGTTATCTGCATTAGATCAATTAGAAGATACACTCTGAAGGCTACATTATATATTACCATGTTAAAAAAAAGAGGATTTTCTTCTATAAAACTATTACAACTGGAGTCTAATGTTAGGATAGTGTAAAATATTCAGAGAGTTTTTTCCTATATATAAAAAATTATTTACAGTATATAAATAGATAGGTAGGTAGGTAGGTAGGTAGGTAGATATATATATATATATACTGTAGATATAGATATACTTTTTATTCAGAGTTTTTTTCAATAAATAAAATACAAATCTAAAATTTAAAGTAAAAAATAAAAAATAAACTAAGAAAAGGAAAAAAATGTAAAGAACAAAACAAAACAAAAGAAAATTAAATAAAGAAACAAAAATAAGTGGCATCTGGTTCACATTGCCAATGTTGCTTTTAAGTACCTTTATATATCTTCAATTGTTTCTGTCTTGTCATGTGCCAATGGCAGATCATTTTACAAAAGTTTTCTTTTAAAACTTTAACACAGTATGAATTTCAATCCATTTACTCACATTCTTTCCCATTTATGTTATGTATGCTATAACTATGTTATAACCAAACTCCCTAGTCCATTTTATCATGCAACCCTTAATTTTTTCATCTTCAATTTCAAATCAAACAACAGATATGTGATTTGTATACATTTTGTATACATTTTACAATCGTAAATTGTATATATTTGTATGCATTTTACAATCACATATTCATCATTTTTAGAGTTTGAAGTGTTCCAAACTTGGAATGACTCTCACATTCCAGTATTTTATCTTGAGGTCAGAAGAGAAAGGGTAATTTCCTTCCACTTGTTTTGAATGCTCTGGTATCATTTGATGGGCTATTAAACAATAAACATTTGTTTTAATCATGGAGACTCAAAGAATAAATTTGCCAATAAAACCACAGGCAATTTTCATCTTTATTAACACCAACCAGATCTAGGTAAATGAAAAGAGGAGTGAAATGTGACTCAGTTAAGTACATGAATTTGAGAATCATTTGGATTATTGCTCCAAGTTCAGACTCAAGTTAGAGATCACAGAAAGATTTGGAAAATGTGA
Organism: Notechis scutatus; assembly: GCF_900518725.1. The sequence continues at coordinate 6,878,698 of NW_020716661.1, read as the reverse complement.
TTTATTAAGTGAGTCAAATATTGCCTGCCCTATGGAGAAAGAATAATGTTATTGTCCTTTTATGTTCTCTCCGTACTGTTCTCCTCCTGCCCCAGTATGTTGCCCAATGCAAAAGTGTGCACTGCTTTTTTATTTTTTATTTCCATTCCCTTTATCTCTATATCCTGTCTAATATTTCTATTTAGTACTTCCAAGGTCAGAACAAATAACAATGGTGACAGGGGGCATCCCTATCTTGTACCCTTCTTAATAGTCACATTTTCTGTCATATCACCATTTACCATCACACTTTCAGTTTGTTTATGATATATTGCTACAACCATTTTAATAAATCTCTCCCCATTTCTTTTAGTTGTGCCAACATAAACTGCCAGCTCATGTTATCCAAGACCTTCTGTGTGTCTAGGAATATCAACACCATTTGCTTCTCCAGGTGTATTTCATAATATTCCAACGTTTCCAATATTACTCTCATATTGTCTCTGATCTGTCTCTTAGGTAGAAAACCATTTTGATCTGGGTATATAAATTGATTTAAAAATCTCTTCAGTCTTTCTACTATTATTGATGCAAATATTTTATAGTCCTCATTCAATAGCGATATCAATCTATAGTTTTTATCTGTTATAGGTCTGAATTCTCTTTTGGTATGAGAGAATATGTGCTTCAGACGAAGAGTTTGGTATCTTCGCTTCAAGGAAAACTTCATTAAATACTTCCAACATTGGGATTCTCAAAGAGTCTTGCAAGTCTCTATATAATTCTGCTGGTAGTTCATTCGGGCCTGGTGTTTTACCATTATTTTGTCTTTTAATTACTTCAATCAGTTCCATCATTGTTATCCTTTTTTCTAATGTTGTTTTTATTGTCTCTGGTATTGGTGATAGTTCTGCTTTTTGTTGGTATTGTTTGATTTTATCTTCTAAAATTGTCTCTATCGTATAATTTTTCATAATATTTTTGTATTATTTTCTTTTTCTCATCATTACAGTAGTGTGGAGCTCCCTCCTCATCTATTAGTTGATGAATCTGCTTTTTTTTCCTTCTCTTTTTTCAGTTTATATGCCAGCCATCTTCCTGGCTTATTTGCATTTTTGAAGAAGTTTTGTTTGGAGCTTTTAATTTTTTGTGCTAATTCATCTTTTTCTAGTAGACTCAACTTACGTTTATTAAGCTCCATTTGGTATTTTATGTTCTTTTTTGTGGGTCTTTCTGTAATTCCATCTCTAGTCTTTTATAATCATCTTCCAATTTCTTTTGTGCTTGTTTCTTTTTTGTATTCCTTTTTCCTGTATCTGTTATTGTCAGTCCTCTGTTATATGCCTTTACAGTATCCCATACATTTTGTGGTGAGGTATCTTCTTTTTTATTCTCTTTAAAGAAGAATTCCAATTCTTTTTCCATAAACATGATGTATTCTTTCTCTTTAAGTACTGTTTGACTTATTGTCCATCTCAGTTACTTTTTTTGCCCTTTCCATGTAGTTGTTATTGGGTTATGGTCTGCCCAGGTACCTATTTCAATGTTTATCTCTTGTATATTTTCTCTTAGCTCTGTTGATAACAACATCATATCTATTCTAGACCACAATGCATGTCTATGTGAGTAAAATTAATCTTGATTTTTCTCAGGATAAGTTTCTCTCCATTCATCCTGGATGCTTAATTCCTCCACCATTCTAAAAAATGCCTTGGGAAGTGTTTTCCTCGCTTTTTTGTTTATATTTTTAGTTTTATAGTCCCATTCCGGATCCACAATGGCATTAAAGTCATACATATATTCCAAAATTCCACCTCTATTATCTTCTTGAGCAGTTTGTTGTAGAAAACCTCTTGGTTACAGTTTGGTGCATATATTGCTACAAAAGTACCTGTTTATCATTTATTGTTATCTCCACCATCAAGATTCTCCATTCCTCGTCTGTGTTTGGTATTTATTGTCTCTTTTATATCCAGTGCTATCCTTCTTTTACTTTGTTGTGCAAGGGAGGCATATAGCTTCCCAATTTTGGGGTGTTCCAATACTTTATTGTGTTGCTTTTTGATATGAACTTCTTGTAGGCAAATCTCTCACCAGCTCAATCACATTGTCTTCTGCCTTCTCCTCTCTTCTGGTAGCTGTCCCTGGCTTTGTAGCAGCATGCAATGGCCGCCTTCCCAACTGTCATGTTCAGGGGCTGTTCTGGGTTGATAAGGGAGATTGCAAACTTCCTGCACTCACCAGAACCTGATCCCCCCTTTTGTTCCTTCCCCTGAAGTGATTTAGGTCCATTGCGGATCTCCTGGCAGCTTGGGTTTCGATGGTCTCATGGAGCTCCCATGAGAGACATCGTCTCACCATGGTTTCAGCCCCACCCCCTGCAGGCATTTGCAGATGATTTAGTTTTTATCTTAGAAGATCCACTGGAAACAGGACCCTAACTATTAGGGAAAATAGAAGAATATGGTGAAGTGGCAAGTTTGAAAATGAATAGAGAAAAAACTAAAATGGTAGTGAAAAATATTACAGATATATAAAAAGAAGTATTAACAAAGAGATTGGATATTCAGATTATTAAGAAAATAAAATACTTGGGGATCCTGTTAACAGCTAGATATGTAACAATTAAGGAAGATAACTATCAGAAACTATTGCAACAAATCACAATAGATTTGGAAAAGTGGAAAGGCCTGCAACTATCACTTATAAGAAGAGTAGCAAGAAGTAAAATGAATATACTTCCAAGGTTACTATATTTATTTCAAACAGTCCCAATAAAGTTAGGGAAAATATTTCATGAATCTTAATAAAATAATGTTGAAATTTATCTGACAAGGGAAAAAAGCAAGAATAAGCTTAAAAATGTTACAGGATGCAAGAACGAGGGGGGCGTGGACTACCTAATTGGGAACTATATCACCAAGCTACGGCATTATCATGGATGAAAGAATGGATAGTACTAAGGAATACAGAATTGTTGACTCTGGAAGGGCATGATTTACAACTGGGTTGGCATGCATTTTTATGGTATGGGAAAAACAAGATACATGGTTACTTTTAGAGACACTTATATAAGAAATGCCTTACTGGTAATATGGGAGAAAACTAGAGAACAGCACTATTTGAAAGTACCAGTCTGGCTTTCCACAATGGAAGCACTTAACTACCCGAACAATTTTAACATGGGAAATATTGTAAGATACAAGGATATTTTAAATGAAAGAGGTGAGCTTAAAACCAAACAAGAATTGGGCGAACAAGGGATAGATGTGATTTGGTATTCATACTTGCAAATACGGTGAGATATGAAAAAGATGTTAAAACATAAGGCTTACATAAAGAATTGACAGAATTGGATAAGATACTAACAGGAACAGAAGAAAGGTTGATAAAAAAAACTGTATAGCTACCTATTAGGCATTAAACTAGAAGAGGAACAAGTGAAGGAGACAATGATAGTATTGGGCAAAGAATTTTGGTTATACAATAGCACTCAATGACTGGCAAAAACTATGGGATAGAAATTATAAGGTAACAATGTCAACTGCATACAAAATGTTTTATAAATGGCATTATGCACCAGCGAGGTGGGCAAAGATGTTTAAAGATAAATCAGCAAAATGTTGGAAATGCCACCAAACACCTGGCACATATGTAGTGGACATGTGATGAAGCTAAAAAATATTGGACAAAAATATGCTTCATGGTTGGAAGAGATGATACAACAATGTATTGATTTAAAACCAGAAATATTCCTGTTGGGGATCTTATCTGAAACTTATAGCAAAGAAAATGTATATTTGAATATTCATGTGATAACTGTAGAGAATTGTATTTGCTCAAAATTGGAAAAAGGAACAGATTCCTACTGAAGAAAATGTGATTAGAAAATATTAGAATGTGCAGAAATGAATAGACTAACACTTGTAATTAAAGAAAGAAAAGAAATTGAATATTAAAAGGTATGGGAATTATTCTATCAATGATTAGAGAAGAAAATATGAAAGTTATATATAATTAACGTGTCTCTCAAAGATTCCTTTTATTTGGATAGTAACTGGTACATCTGTGGAATCCCAAATCTAAAAGTTTTGGGCTTCCTTGCAAAAGTAAAAACTACAAATCCATCCCCTATACCCATCACCACATCACATGACCCAATCACCATCCATCTCAAAGTAAGACTTCCTTTTCACTATGCGCAACACTATGTGACCTTGAACCAGCAAAAAAAAAATATTTTGTCTAATTAGATATACTCAAATGAATTCTCCCCTCCCACTTTCCCAGGCTCAATTGTGGCAGTGTGAAAACATCAGATCTCAATATGGCTTCCAAAGCTGACAGGTGTCCCCCCTTGAAAAAAATCATGTCCTGGAATATACAATAAAGAAAACAGAACCAGGGGTTAATGCAATGCCCTTAACCCCCTCTCCCCCCTCCAAGGGGACCCTTTGGCTTGTCAGGGAATTTTTCATGGAATTGGTTAACCAATCTATCTGCATGTGTATCCCAACTTTTCACCCAAGTATCTTTTGACAAAGGGTAGCCTTTCCATAGCACCAAATATTGTAATTGTCCTCGGTGTAATGTAGAATCGAGTGTTTTCTTTATTTCATAATGTGTCTCACCCTGCACAACCAGAGGTTTGGGGGCAGCTGCTGGTATTGGCCTTATATTTGAACCTGCAGCAGGCTTCAACAAATTACTGTGGAACAATGGGTGTATTTTCCCCAACAGCTGAGGGATACTTAATTGGACTGTCACTGGATTAATTATCTTAGATATAGGGAATGGACCCAAGAATTTAGGGCCCAACTTTCTACTAGGAAGTTTCAAGTTAAGATATTTAATTGACAAAAACATTTTGTCCCCTACTTTAAATGGTGGTTGGAGGGATCTATGTTTGTCTTCTTGTTTTTTATATTCCTCAGCAGCTTCAGCTAGAGCTTTTTTGTATCCTCCCAACCTTTTTCTAATGATTCCAACCACTCTGTTAATGACATGGATGTTGGGGTTGCCAACCTTTGGGACCTCAAGGACCACCAAACTCATAATTTTAATCCTGGGGACCACTAATATGAATTTTGACTGATGGTAGCTTGCTGACGGTGTGTGTGTGTGTGTGTGTGTGTGAGAGAGAGAGAGAGAGAGAGAGTGAGAGTGAGAGAGAGAGAGATCTGATCTAAGCTCTCTCTCTCCCTCTCTCTCTCTCTCTCACACACACACAAACACACAGAGGCAGGGGTGGGATTCAAATTTCTTAACAATTGGTTCTGTGGGCGTGGCCTAACTTGTGGATGTGGCTTGGTGGTCATGTGAGTGGCTGGGAATGGCTTGTATGTAAATATTATAAATATTTATATAAATATTGAATTTTTTATTTAAAAAGAGCAACTTTTACCCAAAATCAGGCAAAGCAGGCAGGCAGATTGAGTTGCTCACAGAATCACAGATTCATTCAGAGATCTGTGAGATTGGCTAGCTGAGTCTGCCACATAAAATTTGCTTGCAAGTAAACTCACAAAATTAACTCACAACACACCATGTATGTAAATATTGAACTTTTTATTAAAAAAGAGCAACTTTTACCCAAAATCAGGCAAAGCAGGCAGACAGGTTGAGTTGCTCACAGAATCACAGATTCACTTAGAGATCTGTGTTTCTGCCATTGGCTAGCTGAGTCTGCACTACTTCAGTCCTAAGGAAGCTTTTAAGCAGAGCCGAAGATCTAAAGATTAGCTAGAAAGCAAGAAATCCAACATTTTCCTGCTTTCTATTTAATCTAAATCTTCCAGCACAGCAGAACAGCTGATGCTTGGAAAAAGGAAAAATAGCAACTTTGCAGGCAAGTTTGCCAGGTAAGGAATGAGTGGGCAAGGAGGGCGGGCCATGTGGGTAGTGCAGCCTTGTGTTGCTGCGCAGCCTGGATTAATTGCTTTGGGGGATGCTCTGGGGGTGACATTTCTCTGTGGATCACCAACATTTTCTTGTGGACCACCAGTGGGATGCAGCCCACTGGTTGGTGACCGCTGCCCTAGGCAACTCCGGCATAGGAACAAAATCCATGCCAGTGTTGATTTGGAAAGGAGTTAAGCATGTGCTCCTGTGTACTGCATTATTGTAAGCAACTTCTGCAACAGTAACAGTTCTGCCCAGTTCTCCTGCTGATAATCGAATGTATTGTTCCACCATAGCATTCACTCTCTTTGCAGTGCCATTGCATGCTGGATGGAATGCTGAGGAAAGCCCTTGGGATGATCCAATGGACTTCAAAAACTCCCTCCAGAATGTGGCAGTAAACTCTACACCTCGATCTGAGATTACTCTACAAGGCACTCCATGAAGCCGACAAATATGCTTGTTATATGTGAAAATTTACCTTATATACCTGAGAATATACAGGGCAAGACTGACTCCATGTTTGCTCTTAATCTGACCTGCTAGAGATCGGAACATTTATATAACTTGTTTATTCTGCTAAAGTTCTGTGGAATTGCAAAATATTATGCCCTTGACTTTGTTTGAGATTCATAAAAGGTTGCCTTGACATTATAGAGTTATTAATGATCTGTTGTGTAATCTTTTAAGTAAAAAAACAGGAAATCTGATGATAATGGTGAAGAGGAGAAAGTTGGGGGATTGGGAGGATGCATGGGAGGAGTTATGAAAAACACCCAGAACTTTTTTTATGAGACTCTCTGTAACTCCTATGTGTGAAAAATAGAAAGCGTTATGTAATCTTCTAAATATGATAATCCTATATAAGGTTGTAGTAACTGGAAGGGGGTGTCTCCTTTCTCCTAAACTGTTTGGAGAGTTAGGGGCCGGTATTGCAATATCTCTTATATTAAAGGCCTTCTATGGATTCTGATTATCACAGTCTGTTGTTTTATTTTTGTCGTATTTTCACAGCTTCACAAACAGTTTCACAAGTTTCTTAGCTGAAGGTAGTCCGTTACATGCTGTAAAGTGGGCTTGCTTAGAGAATAAATCAATAATAGTCCAAATCACGGTACTTCCTCTGCTCTCCGGTAACTCTATGATAAAGTCCATCATGATTTCTTCCCATGGCTTCATTGGTTCAGCTACTTGTTGAAGGAGGCCAGGAGGTTTTCCAGTTCTGTGTTTCATTGTGGCACAAATTAAGCAGCTTTTAACATAGTCCTCAGCATCAGTTTTCATTTTTGGCCACCAGAACTGTCTCCTGACTAAATGCAGGGTTTTTAAGAACCCAAAGGTTCCCCCCAACTGTGAGTCATGGCTACGTTTCAATACCATTAGGGTATTGGGTACATAAATCTTGGTTCCTTTCCAAGCCAATCCTTCGTTCATTGTCAATTTGGGTTGATGTTCAACAAACCATGGATCAGTTAAAAGTGCTGTTTTTAAATCAGTTGTCAGTTTGTCTTCTAGGCATCAGGGGCTGCGTTTGGCTTGGCCTCAGGTGGTTACTTGGCCTGCGGGTTGGGCTTCTGATATCATAATTTGCACTACCTCCTCCTGGTGGCTGTCAAATTGGGGGTTTCTCGACAAGGCATCCACCAATATGTTTTTTCCCACTGGGATATATTTCATGTTAAAGTTGGATCTCTTGAAGTATTGAGCCCAGCAGACTTGTTTAGGCGATAGCCTCCTAGGTATCTTTAGAGCCTCGAGGTTCTTATGATCAGTCCATACCTCGAAAGGTTCCTTCAGTCCTTCCAGTAAAGCCCATCGCATGGCAAATGCCTCTTTTTCCCAAACCACCCACCTACACTCTGTGTCTGTCAATGTTTTAAACACATAAGTGCAAGGCATCAACTGGTCTTGAGAGTTCTTCTGGAGAAGAATCACCATAACAGCCACATCACTGGCATCAGCTTGGACTATAAAAAGTTTGGTCAGGTCCAGATGCTGAAGGATAGGCTGAGTGGCAAATAGGTGTTTTAATGTCTCAAAAGATTTCTGACAAATCATTGTCCAAGTAAGGGGTTGATTGGGTTTTGGTTTGGTCCGGGAAGGCCCAGTTTTCAGTAACTCTTTTAAAGGGAGGGCGACCTCAGCAAACAAAGGAATAAATTGTCTATAGAAATTTGCAAACCCCAAGAGGGTTTGAAGTTGTTTACATGTTTTGGGGGGTTGCCAGTCTAGCACCGCCTTCACCTTTCCAGGGTCCATCTCAATTCCCTGGTTAGACACTCGGTAGCCCAGATAATCCAATGATTCTTTATGGAATTCGCATTTTGACAGCTTTACATATAATTTGGCAGCTAAAATTTTTTTCAGTACTTGTCTGACCAATTTGACATGTTCTTCTATGGTTTTGCTGAATATAAAAATGTCACTCAAGTAGACAAGGACCCCTTTGTATAGGTGTGGATGTAACACTTCATTGATGAGTTGCATAAATACCACCGGGGGGGGGCACTTGGAGTCCGAAAGGCATGACTCAGAATTGGAAACTACCCAGAGTTAAAGGCAGTTTTCCATTCGTCTCCCTCCTTTATGCAGACTTAGTAGTAGGCTTCTCTCAGATCTAGTTAGGTAAGGACCTTGCCTTTTGGTAGGTGATTTAATAAGTCCTTCAACCTAGATTTGGTAGGTTCAATTGAAACCTCTGTCCAAATTGTTATCGATGTATTTTCTCAACTCAGTCATTTCAGCTGGTGTCATGGAATACATCTTAGGTTTTGGCAGTTTTGCCCCGGGTTCCAACTCTATGGCACAATCAGTGGCTCGATTGGAGCGGGGGGAAACATTACATTCCTCTTCGCTGAAAACCTCAGCCAAGTCCCTGTATTGTTTAGGAACTTGGGGCGTACCTGGAGGAGAGTCTGAAGTGGTGGCTGCTGCTTCTGGTTGGGGATCCCTGTTGAGTGGCAGTTCCTTTGTGGGAGGAAGGGGGGTAAGCGGGCCAACACCAATTATGATTTTTGGTATTCGTCTTCCTACTTGATGGTAGGGGCCCATTTATCCAGCCAAGCAAATCCTAATATGACAGATTCTGACACTTTTGGAGCCACTACAAAACGTATGAGTTTATGATGTCTGCCCATCTCTAGTTTGATTAACTCTGTCAATTGGGTGGCCAGGAGTCCCCCAATTAAAGTCCCATCTACTTGTTCAAGCCTGATTGGGCATTTCAGGGCTTTAGCCTTTATTCCTAATTGTTCAATGATGGAGAGGCCAATCAGGTATCTGGAACACTCGGTATCTATTACGGCTTCTATCTCACCTGCCTCGCCCATGTCAGCACCACCAACTTCACTTTAACTATAAAAGGGGGGATGGCAGCACTCATCATGGGGTCATTCTCCAGGAAGAATTTCTCAGGTCGGAAGTTCCATGCTCCCTTCTGTGTGGAGGGGACCCTCTATAGTGTGTCTAGCAAACCAGCTAGTGTCTGGAGGCTTTCATGGATTTCTTCAACCCCTGGCAGTTGTACTACGCCTCAGTTGTGGAACAGGTGCAGTAGCTAGATAGTTGGCTGCTCTATGGCCATTCTGGCCACATCAAGTCACATCCTTGTGATTTGGGTAGGAGCAGCTTCAGCAGGTTTAGTCAGAGGCCGTCTGGCTAAAGTTCTCCTAGGAGGGCCCTCAGAGGGGGGGGGGTTTCAGTGTGGGTTGATTTCCCTGTCCAGCCTAAGGGACATGGCATACCAATCCTTTAATCTTTCCGGTATTTTTTAACTTCTGGATCAATAGCGTTCTTAAAATAGTGCAGAAGTATTCTGTCAGGCCAGTTCATGAAGTTGCTTGTGACCCTTCTAAAGTCCCATACAAAGTCTTGCTTCATTTCCATAATTTTGTCTTCACTCTTCCCTATTCTATCAGGATTTTCAAACCTAGCCCTAAGAAGCCCAATAAAGACATCGGTATCTTGTAGCTCTGGGGCATCCTCATAGTATAATTGAGCTACCCAATCAGAAGTGTCCCCCTCATTCATCCCATCTGTAATTGTGGAAACTAAGTCATGATCTGTTTCATAGTGGTTTCCAAACCGATCTATGTTTGACCAGATCTGGGTAAGAAGGTAAGCAAAGTTTTCAGCCATCCGTCAAAAGTTGCTTTGAAAACCACATGGTCTGGTCTGGGGGGGGGATCGCCATAGCAACCACGGGCTGAGCTGGAATGCATTGAGCTGGCTGCATGAAAGGGCCCTGTAGGGGTACCCCAAGGGCAGCTGAGCTGGGATTGGCCAAGCAGCTGAGGCATGCTGGAAGAAGGGGCCCTGCAGGGTTGCTCTGAGTGGCTGGATTGGAACCTGCTGAATGGGCTGTCTGCTAAATTCTTCTCTGCTCTGGGAAAAGTGGGGTGGCTGCAGTCTGCTGCCTGCATAGATACCCTTGCTGAGGACAGATCACTGCTGGTCCTTGGGCCCAGGGTGCTCCCGAACCAGGTGGTGCAACTGGTGCTGGCATCCACTGGCATTGGACCCACCCCTGACCAGGATAGAATCCCCACCCTGGAGGAATACTCTCCACAGGGGGTAATCTCCTTGCTGGCTATGGAGGGGTTTGTGACATACCCAATGTATCTGCTGTCTCTCCCTTGCTGCTTGGGCCTGCCGTGCTGGGCCAATCCTTAGGTTACCTCTGACTGATGCCACACCGATTCCACTGTCAAGTCTTGGACTAGGGAAAATGAATGTGGGCTGCATTAGGACCCAGCTCATCTGGAGAGGCTGCGGTTGTGAGACATAACTTTCCACCTTAAGTTGCTGGAATTGCTCTGGGAACCCTGCCAATGACTGGCTTTGGGATGGAGACAACAGGTCTTGGGAGTTGTCTGATTCCAGTGCCCACCCTTCTCCACTCTGTCTTGTGGCCCATTCCCAGCCCATGAGCTTGTGTTCAGGCAGCTTCTCCTCTGGTCCCATATCTGGATTCAGCTCCATCTGGCAGCTTCTCCATGAATCTGTCTCCTTGCCCGGGTGCCTAGTCTCCATCTTTCTTCTGTGGCTTCCATCACTTGCAAGCATTCTTCAGAAGGGGGGCAGGGGGCCTCAATTAGTTCTCTGGTGGCTGATCCCATAGCACCTTCTGTAGCTTCCTCCCTTTCTCTCATCTTCACTGAGTCTTCACCAGGGATGGGATTCAGTTTTTTAAATAACTGGCTCTGTGGGCATGGCTTAGTTGGTGGGTGTGGCTTGGTGGACATGTGACTGGGTGGGCGTGGCCAAATTGACATCACTCATGTCAAGGGGCACTTCTCCTCGCCTGGCCTCTCATGACAGTGGGGATGCTACAATGGTCATAAGTGTGAAAAATGGTCATAAGTCACTTTTTTCAGTGCCATTGTAACTTTGAATGGTCATTAAATGAACTGTTGTAAGTCAAGGATTACCTGTACAAAAATACAAAAAGCTTCTTTGCTTGCAAAAAGCTGCCCTAAATACCAATCATTAGATTAAAAATACCTGAAAGTCGGAGTTACAAATCAAGCAGGGTGCCAGAGCACCTTGAGGAATGAAAATAGTTAAAATGCAATGATAACTATCAGCAGCCAACTCTTGCTCATAAAGTGAAACTCTTTAGCAGAGAGGTTATTTAAGCTCTGCATAAAGAGCACACCCAGGAAAAGCAATCCTTAGATCCATTTGCACCACTTAAAGATACCAGCTGGTCTCACTCATCTCACAAGATATCCTAAGGAAATCATCCAGATTTAAGGAAAGGTCACATGCCCCCCAGAAAGGCACTAAAAATCAGTGCCAAGCTTGCATTCTACCTCTTGGAAATATACACCAAAAGGACAGTGCCAGATACCACTAAAGCACTGAGGAAGACCCCCCCCCAGTAGAAAAAGAAACCATGAGGCAGGAAAAAATTCAAACACAATACAAAAAATTAAATCACAACAGTAGCTGTTGCTTGTTAAAGCTGAATAGGGAAAATTATCCCATCAATAAACACAGGATTAAACATCACCAAGCACAGAATTAACCTTCACCAAAAACCAGTTTTAGACCAAAACTCAGAAAGAGTATGTAAACTCATATTTGAATGTCAATCTTTCTAGCTAGCCAAGAAGCCTTGCTGAATGTCACTCATCTTGGTTCCCTGTCACTTAAAGCTTTGTTTCATTATTCAATTATTTCTTCAAAGTGCTGATTCTCCAGGGAAGTATTTCCTCCCAACAGCAGTGTAAAAATCTTAAAACTGCCCTTCACCTTTAAGAAAGCCAAGCCCCAGAAGCCCCAGAGACAGTATGTCAGTCTACAGAACTTTTTCCCATTCAATTAGCAAGAATGAACTTCTGAGAACCAAACGTATCAAAAGGAATCCTTTATTGAGATGAGACAATTCATGTAGGAGTTCAAAGCAGCATCTGAGGTCACTCAGGCATACAGGGATACATAAGGAAGTTTAGAATCCCTCCCCTTATCTCGATGTGTATTTAGAGAAACAAAAGCCAGTATGTTAATTCCCCTCCCACCTCTTCTGTAGGAATGATCTTTCTCACAGTTTCCCAGGACATACCTAATTTTCCCCCACCCCCTTTTTAGAATGAACTTTTTCCAGAAATTCCCCAGATACATCTCACTGTGGAATTTTTATGATCTTCTCATCTCCTGGCTGTGCCTCTCGGAGGTGATAGGTTCTGACTTTTCTCCTGCCATTGTGTGAGTTATACAAATTCAATATAAGGTTAAATGTATTCAGGTTACATCAAGAAGGATTTCTTTATCAGTCTCCCCCCCCACTTTTTTTTCTTCCACTGAAGAAATGACAGATACACAGATCTGACATCCTGCCCTCCTTAAAAAACAGATAGGACTACCTGGAAAAAACAAAAATCATGCATTACATTTACAATTCAGGATGGTTTTTCAGGGTATTTTAGGTGGAACTTACGTAGTAATGTGGCTGCTTTTATTATCATTTGGCTACCCACTCATTTTCTGAGAAAGGAAGGAGTTTCCAAGCTACTAAATATTGTGTGGATCCACGGTGAGTGCGTGAATCAAGGGTAATTTAATTTCAAAATGTTGTTCCCCATGTACCATGCTGGGGGTTGGAAGTGTGAGAAGGGCGGGGTCTGAGGTTTGAAGTGATCTCGGTTTGAGCAAGCTACAGTGAAATACTGGATGAATCTGCTTAAGTGTTTTTGGAAGTCTAAGCTCTACCGTCATGGGGTTAATAATTCTGGATATGGGGAATGGGCCAATGAATTTTGGTGCTAATTTCTTAGAGGGTTGTAATAATTTTAAGAATTTTGGGGACAAATATACACGGTCCCCAATCTTGAAAGGTTTAGGTTCGCAACATTTTTTGTCTGCTTGAATTTTGTAAACTGCTGTAGCTTCCTGTAAAGATAATCTTATCACTGGCCACATGGCTTGTAAGTTATCCATCCACTCCTTAAGGGAGGGGATTTCAGGATCTTGGGTGGGTAGTTCTGGCATAGGGTTGAATTCTTGGCCTGTGGCTCTCTGGAATGGGGTGAACCCCGTGCTACTATGGACTGAGTTATTGTATGCAAAAGGAAGAAGGTCAGTCCAATTGTCCTGTTGGTAATTAATAAAACATCTTAAATATTGTTCTATTATGCTGTTCACTCTCTCTATCGATCCATCAGTCTGGGGGTGATTTCCTGACGACAACACCTGGGTGGAGCCTAATAGGTTTAAAAATGCCCGCCAAAATTTGGATGTGAACTGAATACCCCTATCTGAGATAATCCATTGGGGTGCTCCATGAAGGCAATAAATGTGTATTAGAAACATCTTTGCCAATGCCTTGGCAGTTGGGATCTTTTGGCATGGAATAAAGTGAACCTCTTTGGAAAAAAGATCAGTTACAACCCAAATGACAGTATTCCCAGCACTTTCAGGAAGCTTGAGATGAGACAATTCATGTAGGAGTTAAAAGCAGCGTCTGAAGTCCCTCAGGCATACAGGGATACATAAAGGAGTTTAGAACCCCTTCCCTTAGAGAAACAAAAGCCAGTAAGTTAATTCCCCTCCCACCCCTTCTGTAGGAACGATCTTTCTCACCATTTCCCAGGACATACCTAATTTCCCCCCACCCCCTTTTTAGAACAAACTTTTTCCAGAGATTCCCCAGATACATCTCACTGTGGAATTTTTATGATCTTCTCATCTCCTGTCTGTGCCTCTTGAAGGTGATAGATTCTGGCCATCTGTCTTTTCTCCCTCCATTGTATCATGTGTGGGTTATACAAATTCAATATAAGGTTAAATATATTCAGGTTACATCAAGAAAGGATTTCTTTATCAGCCTCCCCCCCCTTTCTTCTTCCACTGAAGAAATGACAGATACACGGATCTGACACAGGAAGTCTAGGCGTACTGGCAAGAATGTAATAAGGGTGGAAAAAAACAAAAGGAGATTGCATTCTCTGAACTGCTTAGAAAGTTAACAAGAGATTCTATAGAACCGGACAGAACCAGTAGAATCCCACCCCTGGTCTTCACACTGCTCCATTTTTGGAGTCAGTGCTGGGACTCAGCACCCCTGACAGCCCCCTTTTGGGGTGTTGGAGTTTGTTTATAGATTCAGGATAATGTCAGTGTTCTAGCAAATCTCCATTCCAACCAATAACTCCGAGACAGACATCTCTCAAAGGTTCCTTTTATTTGGATAGTAACTGGTACATCTGTGAATCCTGAATCTGAAAGTTTCTGGCTTCCTTGCAAAAGTAAAAACCACAAATCCATCCCCTATACCCATCACCACATCATATGCCCAATCACCAACCATCCCAAAGTAAGACTTCCTTTTCACTATGTGCAACACTATGTGACCTTGAACCAGCAAAAGTATTTTATTTTGTCTAACTAGATATACTCAAATGAATTCCCCCTGCCACTTTCCCAGGCTCAGTTGTGACAGTGTGGGAGCATCAGATCTCAATATGGCTTCCAAAGCTGACATAATGGACTAGTTAAGAGGTAGAATAGAATAGAATAGAATAGAATAGAATAGAATAGAATAGAATAGAATAGAATA
>NW_020716661.1:6847477-6863750 GCF_900518725.1 Notechis scutatus | reverse complement strand
TAGAATAGAATAGAATAGAATAGAATAGAATAGAATAGAATAGAATACTTATTGGCCAAGTGTGATTGGGCACACAAGGAATTTGTCTTGGTGTAAAAACTCTCAGTATACATAAGAAAAGATACATTCATCAAGAGTCAAGAACCATGGGTATGACACTTAATGATAGCCATAGGGTACAATAAGCAATCAAATCATACTAGGAAACAGTCAATATAAATCATAAAGATAACAAGTGACAGTTACAGTCATACAGTCACAACTGGTAGGGAATGGGTGATAAGGAGTGATGAGAAGATTAACAATAATAGTAGTGCAGACTTTGTAATAGTTGAACAGTGTTGAGGGAATTATTTGTTTAGCAGAGTGATGGTGTTCGGGGAAAAACTGTTCTTGTGTCTAGTTGTTCTGGAGTGCAGTGCTCAATTGCGTCGTTTTGAGGGAAGGAGTTGAAACAGTTTATGTCTGGGATGTGAGGGGTCTGTAAATATTTTCACAGCCCTCTTTTTGACTTGTGCAGTATACAGGTCCTCAATTGAAGGCAGGTGGGTAGTAATTGTTTTTTCTGCAGTCCTAATGATCCTGTGAAGTCTGTGCCTGTCCTGTTGGGTTGCAGAACCAAGCCAAACAGTTATAGAGGTGCAGATGATAGACTCAACAATTCCTCTGTAAAACTGAATCAGCAGCTCCTTGGGCTGTTTGAGTTTTCTGAGTTGGCGCAGAAAGAACATTCTTTGTTGTGCTTTTTTGATGACGTTTTTGAATGTTAGGTTCCATTTTAGGTCATGTGATATAGTAGAACCTAGAAATTTGAAGGTCTCTCTATTGATACTGTATTGTCTAGTATTGTAAGAGGTGGTAGTATGGGAGGGTTTCTTCTAAAGTTTACCACCATTTCTACAGTTTTGAGTGTGTTCAGTTCCAGATTGTATGGGAGGGTTTCTTCTAAAGTCTACCACCATTTCTACAGTTTTGAGTGTGTTCAGTTCCAGATTGTTCCGGTTACACCATGAGGCAAGTTCGTCATTGTTTAATTTACTTAGAAGAATGTCTGGAATGATGGTATTGAATGCTGAGCTGAACTCTTCAAAGAGGACCTTTGCGTAGGTATTGGAGATTCAAGGTGTTGTAGAATGTAATGCAGAGCCATATTAACAGCATCATCTGTCAATCTATTTGCTTGGTATGCAAACTGCATGGGATCTAACAGCGGATCCGTGATGGTTTTCAGGTGGGACAGCACAAGCCTTTCAAAGATTTTCATAACTACAGATGTTAGAGCAATTGGTCTGTAGTCATTCAGTTCCTTGATGGAGGGCTTCTTTGGCACTGGGATGATAGTAGAGCATTTGAAGCAGGAAGGAACATAGCACATCTCTAGTGATCTATTGAAGATTCAGGTGAAGATGGGGGCCAATCGATCAGCACAGACTTTTAAGCAAGGAGGAATTATCTTGTCTGGCCCTGGTGTTTTTCCTGGCTTTTGCCTGTGTAATAGATCTTGCACTTCTTTTTCTGTGATCACAAGAGGTTGTGAACCCAATGGGTTGGGGCCAGTTGTAGGAGGCTTGGCTGTTGTTGGTGAGTTTGAGATGTGGGTTGTGGCTGTAGTTTCCTTTCAAACCTGCAGTAAAATACATTCAGGTCATCTGCTAGTTGTTGATTTCCTTTTGCCTGGGAAGGAGGTTTGCTGAAGCCAGTGATGTTTTAAAGAGTTTTCCACATGTTTGCTGGTTCATTTGTTGAGAACTGATTCCTTAACTTTTCAGAGTAGCTTCTTTTTGCTGCTCTGATCTCTCTTGTTAATATGTTTCTGGCCTGATTGTATAGCATTCTGTCATCTTTTCTGTAGGCTTCCTCTTTGGAACAACATAGTTGCTTAAGTTTAGCTGTGAACCAAGGTTTATTGTTACTATATATTTGCAGGTTCCTTGTTGGTACACATAAGTCTTCACAGAAGCTGGCATATGATGTTATAGTATCTGTGAGCTCATCTAGGTCTGCAGAGGCATCTTCAAAAATATTCCAATCAGATGTGCTGAAATGAGTAGATTGACATTTGAAATTAGAGAACAAGAAGATAAACAATTTTATGAAGTTTGGGATCTTTTTTATCAATGGTTAGATAATACAATATAATAATAGAATATTTAGAAATTTAGGAAATAATGAATATACACTTTTTCTTGGTTTTGATAATATTTTTAGAATATTTTATTAAGATAGACTTGGTATGATTTTATGAATTGTTATAAAATAAATTAATTAAATTATAGTTATCTCGTTTAAGCATAAATTAGTAAAATTATAGTCAAAGGATTGTTTAATAATGATATTAGGATATATAATTATTGATTGATAATATGAGTTATTATGTAATATAATTATTATGATGACTATGAAATGGATGCACAAAAAGGAGTGGTAAACCAACCGATACACTATCTGCAAATTTATGAAGAATGATGATGTTTTTATGTTATGTCTTATGTTATGTTTTATGTGTTTTTGTTTGTTGTTAAAATCAATAAAACTTTTACCAAAAAAAAAACAACATTCCAATCAGGCTTCCAGTTTTGAGCTTCCCCGAAGACAGACCACTGACCACGACTGCTTTGGTCTGTGCTTCGGCGTTGGAGAGCCCCGATCGACCAGATTTGGGGCAGAAACCACCTTGTAGGGGTGGCGGAGGAAGGGGAGACCATCAGCTGGGTAGACGGGAGTCACAAATCTCCTCCCCAGCTTGGTAATTGCTCCCTCCTGAAGACGCCTGAAGTGGTGGTCTAAAATGGCCAATCTGAAGGGGAAGATTAGACTGGAATAAGTTTGTGCAGGAGAGAGAGAAAGAAGCGAATAGCAGGAGGAATGGGATGATATAATTAAATGGAAGGTACCCCCAGGATTAACATTTCAAAGAATTTTCAAGAAAGGATTTAAAGCGGCGAATAGAAAGAGGGGAAAAAAGGTGTGAGTTGCTTTTGACAACGGCGGGGCTTTGAACCGAGAAAGGTAGAAGCTGGAGAAGGAATCATCTAATCAATTTAGATAAACATATTTTGATTCTATATAGGCACTAATAAAGCTGAACTATAGATTGTTAAAGAGAAAATTAATATTAATTGGATATGACCTTTTTGGAAGATTGTGGTTTAAAAAGCTCTGAATAATTGGGAAGAAAAAAAGAAAAAAAAAGGGGGGGGTGGACTTGTCAGAACAAAGAGTGCCATCTGAGTTAAACCTAACTTGTTTTTCCTTCAAAAGACTCTGTTTCTTAAAACTGAAAGGAAATTGATACAACAAAACAAGAACTTTGAAAAATTGAAATATTGAAACAAAGAAAGAAACAGGAAGATTCTGCCCTTGGATTAATTGTTGATTCTGATATGGATCTGGCATTGGATTAGCTGAGGATTAAAACTTGAGAGGAAGAAAATAAAAGTTGACTGTTGGAAATTAACTTTAAAGACACTATTTGGACTAAATTGCTAATTAGAAAGCTGTAAAATGGCAATCTCTTCTGGCACTAAAAATGGAACTTAGAAACACGAAAGAAATATTACAAGAATGAGGTGAAACGCTGGACTTTGCTTCAAAATTCATTGAAAATGCGATTGCAGACTTCCGGTTTGCAAGGTTTCGGCAGCGGCAGGGATTCGCGATACTGCATGATCCCTGCTGCGTTCGCCGCCAAGGTTCCCCCGATCCGTTTGGATCTGGGGGATATAGCTGCCCCATAGAGGCAGCTGAAGATAGGGGGGATCCGGACAGGGGCTTGGGGGTGTCGCAGACCCCCTCCCCAGCCGGCAGAACCCACTTTTCCCAAGGCGGAGGAGCGGCAGTCAGCAATGGCCACCTCGAAGAAACCTGCAGCTGGACAAGCTGGTGCAGGAGGGAGAAAGTTGGAAGAATTATGAAAGTGGCTTTCGACCAGGACAAGGCAAGAGAAGGTGCCCTGGAATCTTGAAGGCTGCTAAGGATACATTGTTTCCAGAGAGAGTTACAAGCGGCGAATAGCCTAAAAGGGAAAGTTTGGTCTTTTTTTCGTTTCACTCTCCTTCCTAATGTGACAGCGGATGGAATCATAAGAGAAATCCGAAAACCTGCATTGGAGGTAATTGAATGCTGAAGGGATAAGGATTTCTGAACATTTAAAGGGGAAAAAAAACTTTTTGGCTGTGAGTGGGAAGGGAGAGGGGGAAAAAATTGGAGCAAAATTTGAAAATAAGGAGAAGATTGCCTAGAATTCTAAAGAGTTACTAAACATCAATAAGACTTCTAAAAGATATATTTTAAAGGGAACTTTGTGACTAAACTTCAACCCCAGAAAGAGAAAGTGAAGAAGGAGAAAGTATTTAAAAGAAACAGCTTGTTTGGATTGTTTGGTGATTTTGCAACTTCTGAGAATTATTTCTGATTAAAAGCACTTGGGTGGTTGTTTGGAAAAACTTTTCTCTACATAATGGCATCACTTGTGGATGGACTGAAACTTGTATACCAAAAATATGAAAAAGAAAAGCAGGAAGGGAAAGATGTCCTTGGCACTCTTTTTCAATTTTTAGAAATGGCGGTTTGTACTTATGTAAAGCTGAATGAGCAACAGGATGACTGGGACAAAGTAGAAGCCATTTTTGATGAACAAGTGACTTTGGTCGAGGAAGGAAAAAAGAAAGAGAAAAAGGAGAAGAAGACTTTAAGACCTGGAAAAACAATCCAAAAAGAGAAGAATAAGGTGAAAAGGGGATATTATGTTAGGAAACAACAGAAAGGAGGAAAGCAGAATAAAAGGGGGTGGAGAGACAAGGGGGTAAAGAGGACAAGGAGAAGAATAAGCAAGGGAGAAAGGAAGGGATGAGAAGCCTTAATGGTGGGGAGCAAGATGCAAAGAAGCAAAAGTTTTTTAGAGATAATGGATAAATTTTATTGAAAAAGGGACTCTAGAAAGGTACATAAGATTGTATTTCTACATTTGTACTTAGAAATAACCATAGAAAATTGGAAATAATATGCAATTTAAAATGTGATAAAATATTTAGTATAATTTAGTGAAATTTTTGTTAAGAAAAGGGGAGTACTTCAATGAAACAATGATTTAAGATATGTGATGTGGGGGGGAAATAATTTTGGAAAGCATAAGTGTTCCCACAAAGGCATGATATTTAACTGAAATGGGTAAAATGTTTAAGATATAAATGATTGTTAATATTAATGATTAGACTATGTTATCCTAGTGAAACTTTTAGTGAAATGAAAGATTTGAAGTAGGAGAAGGGGGAACATCGTAATGAAATAATGATCTATAATATGTGATGTGGGGGGGGAATAATTATGGAAAATAGGTGCTCCCATAAAAGTGTGTGATTTAACTGAAAAGTAATGTGCTAAATGTTTAAGATATAAATGAATATCAATATTAATGAATAGATTTGTATTGGTTTTGATAATACTGTATAATTTTAGAACATACCAGACAGAATCCCAATGTAAGCTATGTATTCTATATTAAGTATTATAAATATAGGGGAAAGAGATAAAGGCATCATACTCCAATTAGTGTACAGGAGAAGTTTTCTTTAAAGAAGAAAGATAAATGGATAGCCGGAAATAGAACAGACAAAGAATAATAAATATTATGATTCGAATTGAGAGGAGATAAATAAAATAAAATTGAGAAAATTTAAAAGAGAGGAGAAGTTATATAGAAAATTGAAAATGCTAATAAGATATGGAATGCTATGTAAAATGAATATGAATTTGAATTTGTGTCTGTACCAAGAGTTTTAACCCGGGACTAAGCAACTTTCAGAAAAGAGATTTTTTATGCTTTTATGTTTTGTGTTTCTGTGTATTTATGTTTTGTATGTCTTTAAAAGTTAATAAAATTTGTTCAAAAAAAGAAAAAGAAAATGCGATTGCAGAGTAGGAACAACAAAGACAAAGAACAGAAGAGGAGGTTGAGCAAATCATAGAAGGTGTGAGCAAATCATAGAAGGGGTCATCTTTAATTACCATCGAGAACAAAGAACTCTGGAAAGAAAGAGGAAAAGAGTTGGAAATAAATATTGGAGATTTGGGGAATTGAATAAAGAGGGAAATATTCAGAAAATTAAAAAAGGGAAAAAGAATCAGCAGAAATTTGAAGGGCGGAAGGGAGTTATAAATAGAGAGGGGGATAAAAACTGGAGTGAAAGAATTAAGAGGAAAATACAAGGGGAAAGAGGGGATAAGTAACAAGACTTGGGAACAAAGAAATATGGGAATTCTTGGGAAAAATGTTTAACTAGACATAGAGATAATGGCTGATTGATATTTGGAGAGGGGATTCTGCAAGGTGCTGGGGGTAACATAAATAAATTTGTAGTTATGAAATGGGGACATAGATTGATAAGATGGAAAGTAGAACTGCTATTTTTTGATAATGGAATTCAATGCTCTTTTCCTTTATGCATAGAGATAATTGTAACAAATGGAATATGTTTATTAAATATAATGAAATATTTTATATATACTGAAATAAATGAAATGATATAGGAGAAGAGCTGAAATGGAATTAACATCAGGGTTTAGAATTAAATTAGTAGATTAATATGTCCTTTTTTTCTGAAATTGTAGATAAACCTTATGAAATTAAAAAGGGGAAACCATGCAGAATCTGATTGATATATGTTATGTGGTTTTAAATGGGATTATTAATTTCAATGTTTTAGGTAATAAAATGTTAAATATTTAATGGGATTTGAAAGGGGAGATAATTAATGAATATGTAACTTAGAGGTGGCATGCTTAAACTGATATTTTAGGGGGGAAACCAATTTATAGAAGGAGTGTTATTAATCAGAATTTAAGAAGAATATACAAATGTGACAGTTAAAAGTATTAAAGTATAATAATTATGAAATTAATATATGTAAATTAAATAATGAGATAAGCATTTGGAATAATATAATAAAATAGAAAATGTATAAAAGCATTGTTAAGACAAGAAATTGAATTTAAAAAAAATGAATATGTAATTATGGTCATATTTGTATGTATATGTGAAACCTGTAATCATGCTATTCACTAAAAAGAGATGTTAAAATGTGGAAAACTGAATAAAACTTGTTTTAAAAAAATTTCCATCAGTGCAATCAAGGCAAGCCTGGAGCTTCAGCTTTGCCTCATAATACTTATTTTTTAAATATAAATAAATATGCTAAGAAGAAAGATAAAGAGATTGTGGTTTTAAGTACAATAAGTATCATGAGATAAGACTAGAGCTGTGATGGCGAACCTATGGCATGCGTGCCACAGGTGGCATGCAGAGCCATTTCTTCAGGCACACAAGCCTCAGCCAAACTTACCTGCACTGCGCATGCATGTGCCTCCCAGCTGATTTTTGGCCCATTTGAGGCCATTTTCATCTTCCTTGGGAGGCTGAAAATGGGCCTGTTTTGGCACTTCTGGTATTTCCAGAAGGCCCATTTTTCGGCCTCCTGAGGCTACAGAGGCTTTCCTCAAGCCTCCAGGAGGGCAAAAACGGCCTCCCCTGGGCTCCAGAGGCCCTACAGAGGCTGAAAACAGGCCTTCTGGAAATACCAGAAGTGCCTAAACGAACCCATTTTTTGGCCTCCCAAGACTGCAGAGACTCCCCTCGAGCATCTGGGAGGGCAAAAATGGCCTCAAATGGGCCAAAATCAGCTGGGAGGCATGTGCATGCACAGTGCAGGTAAGGGGACGGGGAAAGGGTGTTGCATGTGCATATGCGGGGGGGCAGGGTGCATTGCATTGTGGGTGCTTTTGGCACACCACAACAAAAAGGTTCGCCATCACTGGACTAAACAATAATACTATGTAGTGAATATGATTGTAAACATTAACTGTATTGCACAAGATATTTGTAACCAGACGACATGTCATCAAATGGAAGA
This sequence comes from Notechis scutatus, assembly GCF_900518725.1. The sequence continues at coordinate 6,855,843 of NW_020716661.1, read as the reverse complement.
AGATATGTTTGTAATAAAAATAAAATAAAACAAATATTTTTTAAAAAATGTGTACTGTATATGTGCATAACAAGTAGGTTGCTGGTTCCGGTTTGCAGCGCTTCAGTGGCAGGCAGGAATCTGCGATCGTGCACGGTTTCTGCCTGGGCTTGCCGCTGGAGTGCCCTGAGCCAGTCGGCTTCGGGGCTAAGCCACCCCGTAGAGGTGGTGAAGATAGGAGAGACCCAGCAGGGTTTGAGGGGAGCCGCACCTCTCCTCCTCAGCTGGCTAAACTCCCTTTTCCAAAGGCGGTAGAGCGGCAGTCAGAAATGGCCGCCTCAAAGAAGCACTCAGCTGGAAAAGAAAGTGCAGGAGGAAGTCAAGAAGTGAAAGTCTTTGGCTGACCGGGACAAAAAGTAACAACTAAGGTACCCTGGAATAAAATTTTTGCAAAAGATACATCGCTCCCAAAGAAGAGCTGGAGGCAGCGAACGAAAGTGAAAAGGGAAAGTTTTTTTTCTTCACTTTCCTTCCTCACACTGATAATGAGAAGATTTGAATAAAAAAATCAGAAAAATCCGCTTTGGCACCAACAGGTAATTAAACTGGAAATATAATTAAATGCCAAAGGGACAATAAAGATTTCTGAATGCTTAAAAATCTTTTTTTTTTTTTTTTGCTATAAGTGGGAAGGGAGAGGAAAAGAATAAGGGCAGGACTTCAAAGGAGGAGACTGCTTGGAATTCAAAAGAACTTAAAAGTTAAACCTTAACAAGACTTCTAAAGGATACATTTTGACTGGAACTTTGCAACTAAATAGTAACCCCAAGAAGGGAAAGCGAAAAAAGAAGAAAGTGTTAAAAGAAACAGTTTTGTGTATTTGGATTGCTTGGTGACTTTGGAACTTTTGGAAACCACATTTGAATGACTGAAAACAATTAGGTGGTTGTTTAAAAAGGGGGGGGGGACTCTATAATGGCATCACTTTTGGATGAACGGAATGAACTGGATGAACTGAAAATTGAATTTAAAAAAATTAAAGAACAGGAACAAGAAGGGAAGGGCTCCTCTGGTTCCATTTTTAAATTCTTAGAAATGACGATTGGTGTTTACCAGAAACAGCAAGAAAGGACTGCGCAACAAGAAGACTGGGACAAAGAAGAAGCCATTTTTAATGAACAAGTAATTCTATCTGGGGAAGAAAAGGGAAAAGGGGGAAAGAGAACGGAGAATTTAAGACCTAAAAAAACAGCCAAAAAAGGGGAAAATAATGTGAAAAGGGGATATAATGTTGGAAAGCAACAGAAAAAGGGGAATTCAGAAGAGGGAAATGGAGGAGGAAAGACAGGGGGGTAAAAAGGGCAGAGAGAAGAAAGAGAAGAAGCAAGGGAAGAGAAGTTACGAAGATTTGGAGCAAGATGTAAAGAAACAGGATTTATTCAGAGATAATGGGTGAAAATTTAACTGAAAAGGGGATTCTGTAAAGGTACATAAGATTGTATTGTTATATTTGCAATAGAAATAATATTAGAAAATTGGAAACATATGATTAAAAAGTGAAATAAAATAGTTAGTGTAATTTAGTGAAACTTTTGTGAATAAAATAAATGAAATGAAATAAATGAGAGAATTGAATTAGGAAGGAATGGGAACATTTTAACTACTCAACGTTTTATAAAACATAAGTGAAGTGGGAGGGAAGTAATTATGGAAAGCTTATAAGTGTTCCCATAGAAGTATGATACTTATTTGAAAAGCAATGCGTAAAATGTTTAAGATTTAAATTAATATCAACATTAATGATAGAATTGAATTGGTATGGATTGTTGTTTTATTTATGTTATATATTTGTAATCTTTTCCTTTTTAAAAAAAATACATTGTGTAGTTTTAGAATGTACCAAGCAGAATCCAAATGGAAGTTATGTATTATATTAAATGTCATAATTTTTAGGGGAAAGATATAAAGGCGTCATACTCCAATCAGTGATTACAGGAAAAAATTTGTTCAATGAGAAAAGATAATAGACAGCTGAAATAGGACAGACAAAGAATATAAGTATGATGATTTAAATTGAGATGAAATAAATAAAATAAAATTAAGAAAGTTGAAAGAGGGGTGAAGTTATATACAAAATGGAGAATGGTAATAAGATATGGAATGGAATATAAAAATGAGCATGAATTTGAATTTGTGTCTGCACTAAGAGATGTAACCCGGGATCAGGCTGCTTTCAAAAAAGATGTTTTATGTTTTTATGTTCTGTGTTTTGTTTGTTTATGTTTGTTTTTAAAAATCAATAAAATTTTCAAAAAAAACAAACAAGTATGCTGTTGACCTTTCAGATTGATAAATGCAGAAACTACGTTGCTTATTGAGCTTTGCAGGCAGGCAGCCAAATGTAAAAAGGATACATTGTGAATATGTATTAGGAAGCTAAGTCAACACCCTGTGCATTTTTGCAGTTTGTACTTTGTTCAGTATGCTCTATGAATGGCTGCAGGATGTTTGCTAGTAGCATATCATTTCTTTGGCTGTTCTCTGAGAAAGGTTGCAGAGGTGTATATAACTGCTGCTTCTATTATTTGTTATTGCTTTAAGAAAAGAATTAAACACTTAGGTAGCAGGTGTATGTGCCATAGACTCCAAAACATTACAGTCATGAACCTAGGGCAAAAATTAAGAGAGCTAAGGGCTTGTTTTAAGTTTCCATTGCTTGGTAGGACATGATGCATGAAAGATCTTTTATTCAGTGAGAACATATTCCAAGAGAATGTTCTGTTGCTTTATACTGAGTCAGAACTTTTTTTAAAAAAAAAACCTGCTAACTGCATTGTAGAAGGTGTGCATATGTCATTGGTTACCAGATCCCCACTGGGCTTAAGGTTATTTGCCTTAATTGTTTGACTTTCCTTTTGGGAATAAAGGTTCCTCCATGAGATCTGCATCTTGTATTTTATGCATCTTGTAGTGTTGATTGAAGTACCAAAGGACAATGGTACAGTACATGGACTGACAAATGCAGAGGATCCGTTCAAGTTTAATGCCTTATTGTCCTTTGGTACCTCAATCAACACTACAAGATGATCCCTAATTCAATTCTTGCTTCTTCTTCTACATTTCAATATTTTTTTAAAGTATTATCTTAATATTATGTGTGATACAATCAAAAATCCTTGTTTGTATCCCTTATTATTGCCTCATTTTTTTTCCAGGTTTATGTTCTATTTTGTGTTTCTCTCTGGGCAATATTTCTGTTTTGTCAAAGAAGCCTTCATTTTTTTAAGCTTCTTGAAACAGTTGACGCTAATATGATGGTCTCTCAATGTGAGAGACCATCAGAAACACTTAAATATTTATTTATTTGAAAAGACTTATATGGTTGCCAACTTATATTCTTGGGTGACTCACAAAGATATTAAAAGATACAATAAAACATATAACCAATAGTGAATTGGGTTAGATCCTATTTAATTGGTAAGGCAGTAAATTCATAAGATCGGGACCCCTAGCTCTAGATCACAATCTTGAAGCCCCAAACCAACTAAAGTTTTAGGATTATATATCACACGTATCTGTGGTTTGCCTAGGATCTTCATGGGCTCATGTGCATTTTGCAGAACTACAGGTTAAGTGTGTGTTTAAATTTTCAGACTAAATAATTATTAGCAATCATGTGAATGGAGTACTATACAACCTTATTTACTCTTTGAATTATCAAATTTATCTTCATTAATTCTCCAGACCAGCCTTTTACCTTTTTTTATTGTTATGGCAAGAGGAGTGGATTAACTGAAGAGAATGAATAGCCACAAGGTTAAGAGAATTCATCGTATCGATAAGCAAGTCAAATAATTTGTGCTGCCAGCAGCATCTAACATACCAAATTATGACATAACTGTAGGAATAATGGTTGCAGCTGTTGCCTCTGTAAAATGATCTACAATACCACTTGCTAATAAGAAAGACAATATGTCTAAGTCATTTTGTACAATGACGGCAGACTAATCCCATGCCATGAAGCACAGTGCCAAAAGTGGTCATATCACAGCAAGAGGATAAAGCCTGGAATAATCACATAGTTAGAGGGAAAAAACCATCTGTTTAATACAATGAAATCCATTTATACAAGGTAGCCTAGTGAATCTATTAGAACCACATCCCCTGAGTTCTCCTACTATGGTTTTATGTGCAATACAGTGTGTTTGCATACAAAATACATGCACCAAAGCAGAATATTTACTACTGACTTCTGGTAAGTAATAAACACAATACCTTTGATCAACTGGGATGAATCTGAATCTGTGCCTCCCTATTGAGATGGACAGGATAATCAAACATGTGGATTTAACCATCTATTTATTAGAGCCAATTCCTTCCAGGATTGTCAAACTTTCACTGGAAAAGACCTGTAATTTGGCTCATGCATTATCAGCTTCTTTGACAGATAGTGGTTCCTTCAGCCTTGAAAGAAGTGGTAGTATGTCCTCTCAAGAATCTGTCCTTCGATCTCATGATCATGGACAATCATCAACCTGTGTCCAACCTTTTTTAGGAAAGGTTGTTGAGAAAGCAGTCAGACAACAGTTGCAGAAAACCTGGAAGAAACTGATTATATGGATCCATTTCAACCAGGTTTCAAGCTGGGATTCAGTATGGTGATGCCATTGGTTATCCTTGTTCTAGGATAGAATGGAACTCATGTCCTTGTGCTCTTTGATCTTCTCAGTAACTTTGATCACAGTATCTTTCTTGATGACTTCAATCTACCTCATATTAACTGGACTCTAAACGAATGCAACACTGAACCCATACATGCAACCTTCTACAATGCTGTAACAAATCTGGGACTGGAACAACTAGTAACCAACAATACTAGACTTAACAACTGCCTCAATCTCATCTTTTGCAATAGTTTGAATTCAATTTACAGAATACAAATTATAGAACCCTTTTCCAACAATGACTACAACATGATTGACTTTTATCTCAACATACCTCCACACAAAATCACCACAATGATGTAATCCCCAATTATAACTTCAAAAAAGGCAACTACGATCTTATAGACAACAATCTCTCATCCCTTAATTGGCAATTTCTATTCACTGGATGTAATACTGTTGAAGACCATTACAACATATTTTTAGTTGAAGTCAAAAGAGTCATCAAACTATATGTACCAATAACAACTCCCAAAACCAGAAAAAAACAGATTACCCAAAACAGTAAGGAAGCTTCAATCCAAAAAGAGATCACTTTGGTAGAAAAACAAATCTGGTCACGTTGCCAACTTCAAAAGCCGATACAAAATTTATGCCATCAGATAAAGACTGAATGAACCAACTATCACATTAAACAAGAGGAAAACCTTCTACGCACCAATTACACCCGCGCTTTCTACAATTTTGTAAACAACAAACTAAAAGACTCAAGGTCCATCCCACTCATGAAAGGACCTAATGGTAAAGACTGTAACAACAACATCATTAAAGCAAAACTCTTTAACACATTCTTTGGCTCAGTATTTGTAAACAGCAATGGATCATGCTCAGTATTTCCTAGTCAAATCACAGACAACTACAATGATCTAATAAATACTGATTTTACAGAAGACAATGTTGAAAAAGCACTATGCAATCTAAAACCATCTCTATCTATTGAACTAGACGGAATATGTGCCTACTTCTTAAAAAAGCTATCCATCCACTGCCATAGCCAAACCTCTAAGCATAATCTTTGAAAAATCTTTTAGGACCAGCTCCTTGTCAAACCTATGGTCACAAGCCAGGGTCATCCCCATTTTCAAAAAGGGAGACCCCATCTTTTTTTTTTTTTAAACAAAGTTTTTATTTTTTACAACAAACATACGAACAAAACATAAAAACATAAAACCCTCTTTCAATTATATACGTACAGTGTGTCAGTTGGTTACAATCTTTTGTGCTGTCCTTTTTTTACCATTACTCACAAGTTATATAAATTCTCACCTTTACGATCTAGCTTGTGCTTATATAATATCAATTTTTAAACATTCATTTGACTATTTTTCCATCATTTTATACGAAATATTCTAATTTTCATTATGATTTAATCTTATACATTCATCCAATGGTTATATATTTTATACTGTATTCTTTATCAGTATATTAACTTTTATTGTAAGTCTTACTAATCTATTTCTTTACCATGTCTTTTTATCTAACCATTGATAAAATAAATCCCATATATAAAATTGTTTATCCTCTTGTTCTCTAATTTCAAATGTCAATTTACTCATTTCAGCATAGTCCATGATTTTCTTAATAATTTCCTCCTGCATAGGTATTTTTTCATTTTTCCAATTCTTAGCAAATACAATTCTAGCCATTGTTAAAACATTTACAATCAAATATTTCAATTCTTTACAATATATTTAAATTAAACTGCTTTAAATTAATTAATTAAGCATATAAGACTGCTGATTTTGTGAGTAAATATATCTTTATTTGATTAATATTGAATTCTCTTAACTATTGTTAAGAGAAAAAAAAATAGAAGAGCTCGTTGTGATTTTCCATAATAGAATTTTGGTAATTAATAATATAATAATATATGTATTAATATTACTATTGAACTGAAAAGGAGAGGAAAATAGTGCTCTACTAGAGATAGTTGATGGTAGATTGGAAAGAGCTGCTACAGATAGTTAAAATGGCGACAACATCAACTACAAATGTAAAATCAGGAAAGAAAACTACAACAACGACGTCTTCACCTATGGGGCAGAGATCTATAGATGCAATGCTACTGGCAGAAAAAACTAGTTCAGCTCAAAGCCTGCAGACAGTACAGGCAACGCTCACTATGATGCAGGAAATGATGGCAAAACCCCATGAATTGATAGCGAGGAACCATGAAGATATGAAAACAGAGATGAGAACTGAAATAGGACAAGTGAAAAATGAAATACAAAATTTGAATAGTAAGATTGGAAAGATGCAGGAAAAAGTGATAAAAAATGAACAGAAATTAAATTTAGTAGAGGCAAGAACGGAGATGGTGGAGAAGAAATTAGAGGGTTCAGAAAAAATTGGAAAGTGCTTATAGGATTCATTAAGACAATTTATAACATGCAAACTGCAAAAATATTAATAAATGGGGAAAATACAGATACCATAAAGATAAATAAGGGAGTAAGACAAGGCTGCCCCCAAGCACCTCTATTGTATATATTGGCAGAAGAGACCCTTTTAGTACAAATTAGGCAAAACCAAGAGATTAGAGGACTAAAAATTAAAAAATAGGAATATAAACTCCAGGCATTCGCCGATGATATGGCATTTATATTAGAAGAACCCTTAGAAGTGAGCCCTATACTACTAAGAGAAATCGAAGAATACGGAAAGGTGGCAGGGTTAAAAATTAACAAAGAAAAAACAAAAGTGTTAACAAAAAACTGTACAAAGGAGCAGAAGGAAGAACTAGCAAATAAATTAGGTATGCAGGTGGTAAATAAAGTAAAATACCTAAGGATCTGGTTGACTACTAGATGTTCGTTGATTAAAAAATATAACTATGATAAGTTAATAACGCAAATAGTTAAAGATTTAGATAATTGGGCTAAACTGCAGTTATCGTTATTGGGACGTATTTCAACAGTAAAAATGAATATTTTGCCAAAATTGTTGTTCCTGTTTCAGACAGTGCCAGTCAAGTTGGAAAAGAACTTTTTTGTAGAATTAAACAAATGTATATCTAAATTTATACGGCAGAGGAAAAAACCCAGAGTAAAATATAAACTATTACAGGATGCCAAGAAAAGAGGAGGATTTGGCCTTCCAGATTTTGAATTATATTATGATGCTGCTATAGTAAACTGGCTTAAGGGTTGGGTTAAATTTGGCTTTAATATGATCCCACAAGAATTAGATAAAATATGGCTAGGAGAGGAAAAGAAAACAATTAGTAAAACATATAAATATCTTTTGGATTACAAATTAAAAGAAGAAACAGTCACAGAATCTATGATAATTTGGGCTAAAAACGTAGGTCATAGTATTTGTCAGTGTGTGCTCCCTTCAAGATCCAAGAAAGAAATACTCAGACTCCATGAATAGAGCAAAGTTCTCCTTTTACTGGAAATCAAAGTGGAAGCTACAGATTGAATTCCGAATCTGAGGAATTGGCGCGCAGATCACATATACAAAGGAATGGAATTGTTCCCACCCCCCAGAGTCCAAATGACTCTTCCAATTAAAAGTTCTGAATATGATCATGTGGGCATCTTCAGGTGGTGATGAGGCCTCTGTCCGTTGACCTTGACATATTTTGATAAAACTTCGCAGCTGCGCAAAGGGAAAGAAAACTAGCAAGGAAATAGAAAGTTAAAGACAGGAATTTATACA